>CAJNDT010004788.1:0-10972 GCA_905221615.1 Symbiodinium sp. CCMP2592
AAACAAACGTTTGCACACGATCTCGTGTATCCCGCATTGGAATGACGAACGTGATACTGGTGTTTGCAACTTTGGCACACCGCCATGTCCGACCTATGTCGGTTTAAAGGTGTGTTGCTTAATGTCCACTGAAATAAAGCAAATACAAGCGCACCCACACACAAGACGCAGCGACACATGTCAGACCTATGTCGTGTAAAACGGGGTGCCTTTAACGCAACACACCGCTATGTCCGACCTATGTCGGTTTAAAGGTGTGTTGCTTAATGTCCACTGAAATAAAGTGAACACAAGCGCACCCACACACAAGACACAGCGACACATGTCAGACCTATGTCGTGTTAAACGGCGTGCCTTTAACGCAACACATGCGGACACATGTCCGACCTAGGTCCAATTTGCATTTGCAAAGGTTGTGTACTTACATGGATTTGGCATGTATTTACATGCATTTAATGTGTATTTGCAAGAATTTAGTGTAGTGTGTGTATTTGCATGGATTTGGTGTGATTTGCACGGATTTAACGTGCATGACACGCATTGATCGCGTATTTGCACGGATTTAGCGTGTATTTGCACGGATTTAATGTGTATATGCATGGATTTAGTATGATTTGCATAGATTTATTGTATATTCGCACGGATTTAATGTGTATTTGCACGCATTTTTTGTGTTTACACGGATTTATTGTGCATTTGCATGCATTTGATGTGAATTTGCACAGATTTAGTTCGTATTTACACGGGTGAAGTGTGTATGTGCACGGATTTAGCGTCTATTTGCACGGATTGCGTGTATTTGCACGGATTTAATGTTTACTTGCACGTTAGCGTACACTTGCATGCATTCACTGTGTTATAGTTGCACGGATTTAGTGTGTATTTGCACGGATTTAATGTATATTTGCACGGGATTAAACACGGATTTAGTATATATTCTCGCGGATTTAGCGTGCATATGCACGGGTTTAATGTATATTTGCATGTTTTAATTTGTACACACGGATTTAATGTTTGGTGTATACTTGCACGCATTTAATGTGCGTTTGCACGGATTCAGTGTGTGTTTGCCCGGATCGTGTTGGCCCATCCCCCTTCTATCTGCCCCCTTCCCCCCCCCCCCCCCCCCCCCCCCCCCCAACAAAAATCCTTACCCCTCCCTCTCCCCCCGCACGAGCTTTATTCGTGTGCAGGGTGCTTTTTTTGAAAAACCGAGACCTTTAAAACCAAAAGGTACCCGGCGGCATGTCGTTTGGGCTCGATTTTTTTTTTTTAGTTTTGTTGGGTTTTTCCGCGATCAGGCACCAGTTCCATTTGTATTTTAAGCCCAGAATGGGAGGACCTCATTCGTGGTTTAGGCCCAAATCTGCACCAGTTCCGTTTGTATTTTAGGCCCAGAATCGAAGGGACCTCGAGATCGGCCCTCCGGCCTAATAAAAACGCTATTCTATGAACAGAATTTGTCACCCAAAACGCCCACCCCAAAATCCAGGAAATTTGGCTTTAAACGCTAAACCCCAAACGTCTATGGTTTAGGCCCGAATCTGCACCAGTTCGGTCTGTATTCTAGGCCCAGAATAGGGGGGGGTACCTCGAGATCGGCCCTCCGGCCTAATAAAAACGCTATTCTATGAACAGAATTTGTCACCCAAAACGCACACCCCAAAATCCAAGAAATTTGGCTTTTAGCGTATATTTGCACGGATTTAATGTGTATATGCATGGATTTAGTATGATTTGCATAGATTTAATGTATATTCGCACGGATTTAATGTGTATTTGCACGCATTTTTTGTGTTTACACGGATTTATTGTGCATTTCCCTAAACCCACCTTGAACATTTAACTAGACTTGAAACCCAAAGCTCAATATTCTAGATCCTAAATCTCGTATTAGTATTGGTATTGGTATAGTTGGTGCAATTTACTTAAACTCGATTGCATTTTGGTGGTGGTGGTGGCGGAATAATCAGTTCAATTTACTTAAACTCGATTGCAAGAACTTGTGCAAACAGCTATGCAATATATATGATTTTGAGTGTATTTGCTTCAATTTGAAAAGAATGTAATGGAAGACCACGCACAGTGTAATACGCAAGCTCAATTTATGGGGACGAATTGCTAAGAATTGCTAAGAATTGCTAAGAATGAATTGCTAAGAATTGCTAAGAATTGCTAATAGGTGCTAATAATTGCTGATAATTGCTAATAATTGCTAATATTTGCTAATAATTGCTAATAATTGCTAATAATTGCTAATAGTTGCTAATAATTACTGTTAATTGCTAATAATTGCTGATAATGGCTAGTAATTGCTAATAGCTGCTGATACTTGCTAATAATTGCTAATAATTGCTAAAAATTGCTAATAATTCCTAAGAATTGCTAATATTTCTAATAATTGCTAATAATTGCTAATACTTGCTAGTAATTGCTAATAATTGCTAATAATTGCTAATAATTGCGAACAATTGCTGATAATTGCTAATAATTGCTGATAGTTGTTGATAATTGCTAATAATTGCTAATAATTGCTAATAATTAATAATTGCTAATAATTGCTAATAATTGCTGATAATTGCTAAGAATTGCTGATAATTGCTAATAATTGCTAATAATTGCTAATACTTGCTAATAATTGCTAAGAATTGCTGATAATTGCTAATAATTGCTAATAATTGCTAATACTTGCTAATAATTGCTGATACTTGCTAATAATTGCTAATAATTGCTAATAATTGCTAATAATTGCTAATAATTGCTAATAATTGCTAATAATTGCTATTAATTGCTAATAATTGCTGATAATTGCTAATAATTGCTAATAATTGCTAATAATTGCTAATAATTACTAATAATTGCTAATAATTGCTGATAATTGCTAATAATTGCTAATACTTGCTGATAATTGCTAATAATTGCTAATAATTGCTAATAATTGCTAATAATTGGTGATACTTGCTAATAATTGCTAATAATTGCTAATAATTGCTGATAATTGCTAATAGTTCCTGAACATTGCTAATAATTGCAAATAATTGCTAATAATTGCTAATAACTGCTAATGATTGCTAATAATTGCAAATAGTTGCTAATAATTGCTAATAGTTGCTAATAATTGCTAATAATTTGTGATGCTTGCTAATAATTGCTAATGCTTCCTAATAATTGCTAATAATTGCTAATAATTGCCTATAATTGCTAATAATTGGTGATACTTGCAAATAATTGCTAATAATTGTTGATAATTGCTAATAATTACTAATAATTGCTGATAATTACTAATAATTGCTAATAATTGCTAATAGTTGCTAATAATTGGTAAAAACTGCTAATAATTTGCGCACTGCGAATTACGCGCCCGCCCTGCCCCCCCCCCCCCCCCCCCCCTTTCGCGCTCCTCTCCCGACATGCTTCGGTATAATTCTACATCGACAGAGCAAAACCTGTTTTTGCGCCTGGTGACCCACAACAAGGCAAGGTTTGCGCGTGATCTCATTTATTCTGCATCGGAACGACGCGATACTGGTATTTGCAACTTGTGCACACTGCCAATTACGCACCCGCCCCCCCCCTCCCCCCCCCCCCGAACTACGGACTAAAGTCTCGCTGGACATCAACTGCGGATGCGCACCCAATTTCATTCGTGACGGAGGCCGAGTTCAAGTATAAGTATGTAACGCCAACGTCCACCCTGAAATTGCCGTGTCATTGTATTGCACTCTCTGCCAACTACAAGAACAGTATTAGTATGTGACGCCAACGTCCACCTTGAAATCCATGTGGCTTTGCATGGTACACTTTGCAAATTCTAAGGATAGTATGAGTATGTGACGCCAACGTCCACCCTGGAATTGCTGTGTCTCGGTGGACAGTATAAGTATGTAACGCCAACGTCCACCCTGAAATTGCCGTGTCTTTGTATTGCAGTCTTTGCCAACCGCAAGAACAGTAATAGTATGTGACGCCAACGTCCACCTTGAAATCCATGTGTCTTTGCATGGTACATTTTGCAACTTCTAAGGACAGTATGAGTATGTGACGCCAACGTCCACCCTGGAATTGCTGTGTCTCGGTGGACAGTATAATTATGTAACGCCAACGTCCACCCTGAAATTGCCGTGTCTTTGTATTGCTGTCTTTGCCAACTGCAAGAACAGTATTGGTATGTGACGCCAACGTCCACCTTGAAATACATGTGGCTTTGCATGGTACACTTTGCAAATTCATAGGATAGTATGAGTATGTGACGCCAACGTCCACCCTGGAATTGCTAGGTCTCGGTGGACAGTATAAGTATGTAACGCCAACGTCCACCCTGAAATTGCCGTGTCTTTGTATTGCTGTCTTTGCCACCTGCAAGAACAGTCCTTGTATGTGACACCAACGTCTACCTTGAAATCCAGGTGGCTTTGCATGGTACACTTTGCAAATTCTAAGGACAGTATGAGTATGTGACGCCAACGTCCACCCTGGAATTGCTGTGTCTCGGTGGACAGTATAATTATGTAACGCCAACGTCCACCCTGAAATTGCCGTGTCTTTGTATTGCTGTCTTTGCCAACTGCAAGAACAGTATTAGTATGTGACGCCAACGTCCACCTTGAAATCCAGGTGGCTTTGCATGGTACACTTTGCAAAATCTAAGGACAGTATGAGTATGTGACGCCAACGTCCACCCTGGAATTGCTGTGTCTCGGTGGACAGTATAAGTATGTAACGCCAACGTCCACCCTGAAATTGCCGTGTCTTTGTGTTGCAGTCTTTGCCAACCGCAAGAACAGTAATAGTATGTGACGCCAACGTCCACCTTGAAATCCATGTGGCTTTGCATGGTACACTTTGCAACTTCTAGGGACAGTATGAGTATGTGACGCCAACGTCCACCCTGGAATTGCTGTGTCTCGGTGGACAGTATAAGTATGTAACGCCAACGTCCACCCTGAAATTGCCGTGTCTTTGTATTGCACTCTCTGCCAACTGCAAGAACAGTATTAGTATGTGACGCCAACGTCCACCTTGAAATCCATGTGGCTTGGCATGGTACACTTTGCAAATTCTAAGGACAGCATGAGTATGTGACGCCAACGTCCACCTTGGAATTGCTGTGTCTCGGTGGACAGTCTAAGTATGTAACGCCAACGTCCACCCTGAAATTGCCGTGTCTTTGTATTGCAGACTTTGCCAACTGCAAGAACAGTATTTGTATGTGACGCCAACGTCCACCTTGAAATCCATGTGGCTTTGCATGGTACACTTTGCAAATTCTAAGCACAGTATGAGTATGTGACGCCAACGTCCACCCTGGAATTGCTGTGTCTCGGTGAACAGTATACGTATGTAGCTCCACCGTCCACCCTGAAGTTGCCGTGTCTTTCTATTGCAGGCTTTGCCAACTGCAAGGACAGTACTAGTATGTAACGCCCACGTCCTGGTAGTAGTAGTAGTAGTACTAGTAGTAGTAGTAGTGCTATGCAGTAGTAGTAGTAGCAGTAGTAGTAGTAGTAGTGGTAGTAGTAGTAGTAATAATAGCAATAGTAGTAGTAATAGTAGTAGTAGTAGTAGTAGTAGTACTAGTAGTAGTAGTAGTAGTAGTAGTAATAGTAGTAGTAGTAGTAGTAGTAATAGTAGTAGTATTACTAGTAGTAGTAGTTCTAGTAATTATTAGTACTAGTAGTAGTAGTAGTAGTAGTAGTAGTAGTAGTACTACTACTAGTAGTAGTACTAGCACTAGTAGTAGTACTAGTCGTAGTAGTAGTAGTAGTAGTAGTAGTAGTAGTAGTAGTAGTAGTAGTAGTAGTAGTAGTAGTAGTAATAGCAGCAGTAGTCGTAGCAGTGGTAGTAGTAGCAGTGCTAGTAGTAGTAAGGAGTAGTAGTAGTAGTAGTAGTAGTAGTAGTAGTAGTAGTAGTAGTAGTAATAGTAGTAGTAGTAGTAGTAATAGTAGTAGTATTACTAGTAGTAGTAGTTCTAGTAATTATTAGTACTAGTAGTAGTAGTAGTAGTAGTAGTAGTAGTAGTAGTAGTAGTAGTAGTACTAGTAATAGTACTAGCACTAGTAGTAGTACTAGTCGTAGTAGTAGTAGTAGTAGTAGTAGTAGTAGTGCTAGTAGTAGTAGTAGTAGTAGTAGTAGTAGTAGTAGTAGTAGTAGTAGTAGTAGTAGTAGTAGTAATATTAGTAGTAGTAATACTAGTACAGTAGAAGCAGTACTAGGAGTAGTAGGAGTAGTAGTAGTAGTAGTAGTAGTAGTAGTAATAGTAGTAGTAGTAGTAGCACTATTAGCATACTACTACGAGTAGTAGAAGTACTACTAGCCCTAGAAGCGGGGGGTGCGGGGGGCGCAGCCCCCCGCGTTAACGGTGGTGCCTATCTACGGAAAAAAAAATGATAGGGTATCATGATGGAAGCGAGCGCGGCGCGGGACCGGCTGATGCGCATGATGCTCGCCGCCGCGGCCGAATAAACGAGCTGATGCGCATGATGCTGGCTAAGGCTGGCCGGGCCCAGACCTCTGCTGCAGGGACCCCCGGCCGACCGCCCTCCCTGCAGCGAGGCCCGGTCCAGGCCGGAGACTGCGCGCAGTCTTTGGGTCCGGAGTGCTACCTCTGCCGCAGTTTGTAGTGCGTCATCGGCTTGCCTTAGGCCCGTCCCTAAGAAAATCATATTATGGAGGAAAGTGAAGCTTCGGCTGCAACCCGCCCCGGGGCCTCCCTTACGCAAAAAACTTTCTCGGAGCGCGAATTCGCGCGCGTTTAGGCTCGAGGCCACGCGGGGACCTCAGAAACCTAAAAGTCTATATGGTTTGACGCGAAAACACCGAAAATACTAGAGAAATCACCTCGCGACGAACACGAACGCTACTAAAATCGCTCGCGCGCGAGGTTCGCGCGGACTTCGGAAGGAGGTGGTTCAATGATGCGCGGGATCCGCGTGACGCGGAAGCCTCGGAAACTCTAAAGTCCGCACCGTTTGAAGGAAAATCAACCAAAATACTGCGCAATCGCCCCGAAACGGATGCGAACGTCATCAAAGCACTGTGATTGAGTAGACTTCGGTCACGACGTACTTCGTCATGCGCGGGTTCGGCGCGCGGGTCAACGCTACGCCCAAGAAGTTCGGCGCGACTAAAGCACTGTGATCGAGTAGACTTCGGGCACGACGTACTCCGTGATATGCGGGTTCGGCGCTCGAGTCGACGCTACGCCCAAGGAGTTCGAAAAGCACGGAGGTGATAGTATCGCGACTGAGATGCGCGTACCGCGGTGATCGCAAGCTCCGGCAACAGCGATAAGTAGTAGCAGTATTACTATTATTATTAGTAGTAGTAGTAGTACTACTACTAGTAATAGTAGTAGTAGTAGTAGTAGTAGTAGTAGTAGTCGTAGTAGTAGTAGTAGTAGTAGTAGCAATAGTAGTAGTAGTAGTAGTAGTAGTAGTAGTAGTCGTAGTAGTTGTAGTAGGAGTAGTAGTAGTAGTAGTAGTAGTAGTGGTAGTAGTAGTAATATTACTAGTAGTAGTACTAGTAGTAGTACTAGCACTAGTAGTAGTACTAGAAGTAGTAGTAGTAGTAGTAATAGTAGTAGTAGTAGTAGTAGTGGTAGTAGTAGTAGGAGTAGTCCTAGTAGTAGTAGTCATCGTAGTAGTACCACTAGGTAGTACTAGTCATCTTATTAGTAAGCACCAAAGGTAGTTGTATTAGAAAAAGTAGTAGTATAGTTAGCATATTAGTAGTATAAGTATTGTAGTATTAAGTATATTGGCTTACAGTAGTATAGTAGTCGTAAGTAGTAGTAGTAGGAGTAACCGTAATAGCAGTATTAATAGTGGTGGTAGTAGTAGTTGTATTATTGTATTAGAGCATTAGCAACAGTAACTATCGCAGTAACTAGAGTCTTAATTAATTTGTTCATAATTGGCTAATAAGTTGCTAATAATTGGTGATAAAACTTGCCTAATAATTGCAAATAAAATTGTTATATTTTCTAATAATTGGCTAAGAAATTACGAATCATTGCTAATAATGCTGATAATTGCTAATAATTGCCTAAAGTTGCTAAACTTTGCTAATAATTATTATCAATTGCTAGTAGCTGCTAATAGTTGCTAATAATTGCTAATAATTGATGATACTTGCTAATAATTGCTAATAATTGCTGATAATTGCTAATAATTGCTAATAATTCCTAATAATTGCTAATAATTGCTAATAATTGCTAATAATTGCTAATAATTGGTGATACTTGCTAATAATTGCTAATAATTGTTGATAATTGCTAATAATTGCTAATAATTGCTGATAATTACTAATAATTGCTAATAATTGCTAATAGTTGCTAATAATTGGTAAAAACTGCTAATACTTGCTAATAATTGCTAATAACTACTAATAGTTGCTAATACTTGCTAATAATTATTATCAATTGCTAATAATTGTTGATAATTGCTAATAATTTGTGATACTTGCTAATAATTGCTAATAATTGCTAATAATTGCTAATAGTTGCTAATAACTGCTAACGATTGCTAAGAATTGCTAATAATTGCTAATAATTGCTGATAATTGCTAATAATTGCTTATAATTGCTAGTAACAGCTAATGATTGCTAATAATTGCAAATAATTGTTTATAATTGCTAATAATTGCTAAGAATTTCTAATAATTGCTAATAATTGCTGATAATTGCTATTAATTGCAAATAATTGCTGATAATTGCTAATAATTGCTAATAATTGCTAATAATTGCTAATAATTGCTAATAATTGCTATTAATTGCTAATAATTGCTAATAATTGCAAATAGTCCACCCTGGAATTGCTGTGTCTCGGTGGACAGTCTAAGTATGTAACGCCAACGTCCACCCTGAAATTGCCGTGTCTTTGTATTGCAGTCTTTGCCAACCGCAAGAACAGTAATAGTATGTGACGCCAACGTCCACCTTGAAATCCATGTGGCTTTGCATGGTACATTTTGCAACTTCTAAGGACAGTATGAGTATGTGACGCCAACGTCCACCTTGGAATTGCTGTGTCTCGGTGGACAGTATAATTATGTAACGCCAACGTCCACCCTGAAATTGCCGTGTCTTTGTATTGCTGTCTTTGCCAACTGCAAGAACAGTATTAGTATGTGACGCCAACGTCCACCTTGAAATCCATGTGGCTTGGCATGGTACACTTTGCAAATTCTAAGGACAGCATGAGTATGTGACGCCAACGTCCACCTTGGAATTGCTGTGTCTCGGTGGCACATCTAAGTATGATACGCCAACGCACTCACCGGCAATTGCGTTTCTTTGTATTTGCGTCATTTGCCACTGCAAGAACAGTATTTATATGTGACGCCAACGTCTACCTTGAAATCCATGTGGCTTTGCATGGTACACTATGCAAATTCTAAGCACAGTATGAGTATGTGACGCCAACGTCCACCCTGGAATTGCTGTGTCTCGGTGAACAGTATACGTATGTAGCTCCACCGTCCACCCTGAAGTTGCCGTGTCTTTCTATTGCAGGCTTTGCCAACTGCAAGGACAGTACTAGTATGTAACGCCCACGTCCTGGTAGTAGTAGTAGTACTAGTAGTAGTAGTAGTAGTAGTAGTAGTAGTAGTAGTAGTAGTAGTAGTAGTAGTAGTAGTAGTAGTAGTAGTAGTAGTAGTAGTAGTAGTAGTAGTAGTAGTAGTAGTAGTAGTAGTAGTAGTATAGTAGTATTAGTAGTAGTAAAGTAGTAGCAGTAGCAGTAGCAGTAGCAGTAGCAGTAGCAGTAGCAGTAGCAATAGCAGTAGTAGTAGTAGTAGTAGTAGTAGTAGTAGTAGTAGTAGTAGTAGTAGTAGTAGTAGTAGTAGTAGTAGTAACTAGTAGTAGTAGTAGTAGTAGTAGTAGTAGTAGTAGTAGTAGTAGTAGTAGTCAGTAGTAGTAGTAGTAGTACTAGTAGTAGTAGTAGTAAAGTAGGTAGTAGTACTAGTACTAGAACTAGTACTAGTAGTACTTACTAGTATAAGAGTTCTAGTATTATCGTACTAGGAGTGTATATAAGTAGTAGTAAGTAGTAGTAGTAACAGGAATAGTAGCGTCTACAAAGCACTAGTACGTATTCCTAGTCGTAGTAAAGTATAGTAGTAGTAGTAGTAGTAGTAGTAGTAGTAGTAGTAGTAGTAGTAGTAGTAATATTAGTAGTAGTAATACTAGTACAGTAGAAGCAGTACTAGGAGTAGTAGTAGTAGTAGTAGTAGTAGTAGTAGTAGTAGTAGTAGTAGTAGTAGTAATAGTAGTAGTAGTAGTAGCACTATTAGCATACTACTACGAGTAGTAGAAGTACTACTAGCCCTAGAAGCGGGGGGTGCGGGGGGCGCAGCCCCCCGCGTTAACGGTGGTGCATATCTACGGAAAAAAAAATGATAGGGTATCATGATGGAAGCGAGCGCGGCGCGGGACCGGCTGATGCGCATGATGCTCGCCGCCGCGGCCGAATAAACGAGCTGATGCGCATGATGCTGGCTAAGACTGGCCGGGCCCAGACCTCTGCTGCAGGGACACCCGGCCGACCGCCCTCCCTGCAGCGAGGCCCGGTCCAGGCCGGAGACTGCGCGCAGTCTTTGGGTCCGGAGTGCTACCTCTGCCGCAGTTTGTAGTGCGTCATCGGCTTGCCTTAGGCCCGTCCCTAAGAAAATCATATTGTGGAGGAAAGTGAGGCTTCGGCTCCTACCCGCACTGGGGCCTCCCTTACGCAAAAAACTTTCTCGGAGCGCGAATTCGCGCGCGTTTAGGCTCGAGGCCACGCGGGGACCTCAGAAACCTAAAAGTCTATATGGTTTGACGCGAAAACACCGAAAATACTAGAGAAATACCTCGCGACGAACACGAACGCTACTAAAATCGCTCGCGCGCGAGGTTCGCGCGGACTTCGGAAGGAGTTGGTTCAATGATGCGCGGGATCCGCGTGACGCGGAAGCCTCGGAAACTCTAAAGTCCGCA
>CAJNDT010004789.1:0-10963 GCA_905221615.1 Symbiodinium sp. CCMP2592
CGTCCAGCACAGAGCAGCCGAAGTGGTACAAGAGTTCTTCTCTGGTTCTCGCCAGTTCGTCCTCCTTCAGCCTAAGCCATGCGCCCTTGTTGCCCTTGGGGTCCAGTTTAAACAGCAGAGCAGCACCACTTTAGCCATGGCTGCGGAAGGATGGCATTTGGAGATATACGGCTGCGGCAAATAAAAAACGGCATGATCCATCGATCCCCGGATGGACATGGTGGCAAGAGTCCGCTCGCCCACACCGTTTAGCCCGATCTTGGCTAAGGAAAAGCCGTGTAACCCCAATGCTGAATGCTCAAGGGGGAGTATCGACACAACGACGTACGTCGTCGGTCCCACGAACGGCTGATAAAGACGGAATGACCTAGAGGAGCCAGCCGCCGCTCTGCCCGGCCAGCTGTCGAGAAGGCGCTGCATGTCACGACCACTCGAAGGAAAGTGACTCTCCTTTAACAGGGGAGGCCCGCTCAAGCGAAGCCAGAATTGCTGGACTTTTCCAGCCCTACATTTGGAGTCGCAAAGCTTGCGATTTTCACCAACAGTGCAAAGCCTCTCGAACCGTCATTTGTGGGGTTTCGAGACAGAAACTGAAGCCTTCCAAAGCCTCCCTCGTGGGTTCGGAGCTTACAATCTTACCGTAGTCTCTGCACTCTTCTTGTCTTGTAGTTCCTGCAGCTTGCAGCTGTCCCTGCTATCTTGTGCTTCACGTTGGTAGATTTCTCGGCTTGCGCGAGTCATCCTTGCGCGCAGGGGCCATGCTAATCTTCTCTATCTCGTTCCTCCACCTTCGGAAAGCACACGGCAAACGAGAGTGCCTCAACTGCTGAAGCAGTGCGAGCTTCGCGAGAACATGCTTTGATTCATGCATGCTTTCACTGAAGAAGTGTTGACACCGTTTGTGACATGACCTGGACTACAATGCTAAAGGCAGCTCCATGCACAAAAACCGTGCATGGGTCCCGCCTCGCCGTTCATTTAAACTTTTAAAACCTAAACGGGGTGTGGGACCCGGCCCTAGAAAAATGGGACCCAGGTGGACCCAGGTGGGACCCGGATGGAACCCGGTGGAACCCGGATTCGATCTGGCTAGCAAAGTATGGGACACGTGACAACCAGATGAAACTTCTTGTGTGGAAAACATGGGACCCGGTGACACCCGGATAAGACCCGGCGAGCAAAAAGAAGGGATTCGGTGACGCAGAAGGTGGGACTTGGATGGGCCCGGTGGGACCCGGTTGGGACTCCTCGCAAAAAGCGGGACCTTGTGACCGCTCAGATGATGTGGCCTCAAAACCACACGTTGATGTGGCTTGAGAACGTTTGTGGCCCGGATGTATTAAAGGGGTCACCAGAAGCCTCGGACCTGAACGAACACGTGGGCTGCCTTTCTTCTTTCTTTACTACAGAGAATTCTAAGCCGGAGCTGTCTCCAAGTCCACTTGCTGGAGCTAGAAAAAGGCTTCAACAAGCTTCGATGATCTTGCAAGCTATTGGCTATTGCTGACTCCATAGAGCCATAGATCTTGGCAATCCTAGACAGGAGCTTCGATGATCGTGTCGCAGCGATGCATCCTAATAACCGTCAAAGATCTCGATTGGCTTAAAAAGATCCTCGAGATACCTCGATGACATTGCAAACTGACACTGATCTCCAGTGGATATAGAAGCAGGATGAGCCCAAGAAATGATGCTGCGCACGACCCCGTTTCTGGGCCCACGAAACGAAAGCAATTCTGGCTTCGCCACAATGGGCCTCCCCAGTTGCAAATCCGCTGGTTGTGGCATTTAAGGTGAGCGTGCAGCTGCTTTGGACAAGACTTCTGGCTTTTCAATCTTGCGGCTGCATGATGCCCAAAACTGCGGGAACAAAGGCAGGCAGGCGCACGCCCGAGATCCAGCTGGTTGGCCCCGAACATTTGCGATTTGCGACCCCAAAAAATGGGGCCGTTTCGCGGCCCCGAAAACAGGGCTGCGACATGCGCCCGGCCTCATTAAATATATAGTTTGAGCATGAGTTGGAGGCTTGGAACCCCGACCCCAAAAATGGGGCCGCCAAACGGCCCCATTTTGGGGGGTCGCGAATTCTTATACTTTGAGGCACGTCCGCCTGACTGCTACACAACAAGGCGACTGTGGCACACAGGCGCGCGTCCAGCTTGGAAAAAAACAAGCTTTCAGGATTAAGGCTTCCAAGCCTTGCTTTCTTATGGAAGCACATTAAATCAACATGAAAGAAATGGGCACAGGCTCGAAGCCAGAATTGCTGGACTTTTCCAGCCCTACATTTGGAGTCGCAAAGCTTGCGATTTTCACCATCAGTGCAAAGCCTCTCGAACCGTCATTTGGGGTTTTGAGACAGAAACTGAAGCCTTCCAAAGCCTCCCTCGTGGGTTCGGAGCTTACAATCTTACCGTAGTCTCTGCACTCTTCTCGTCCCGCCTTTCATTTAAACTTTTAAAAACCTAAACGGGGGGGACACGGCCCTAAAGACGATCTGGTTTGCAAAGTGGGACACGTGACAACCAGATGAAACTTCTTGTGTGGGAAACATGGGACCCGGTGACACCCGGATAAGACCCGGCGAGCAAAAAAGGGATCAGTGACGCCTTTCTTCTTTCTTTACCACAGAGAATTCCAAGCCGGAGCGGGCTCCCAGTCCACTTGCTGGAGCTTAGAAAAAGGCTTCAACAAGCTTCGATGATCTTGCAAGCTATTGGCTATTGCTGACTCCATAGAGCCATAGATCTTGGCAATCCTAGACAGTGTCGCAGCGATGCATCCTTATAAACGTCAAAGATCTCGATTGGCTTAAAAAGATCCTCGAGATGCCTCGATGACATGGCAAACTGACACTGATCTCCAGTGGATATAGAAGCAGGATGAACCCAAGAAATGATGCTGCGGAGGCGACCCCGTTTCTGGGCCCACGAAACAAAAGCAATTCTGGCTTCGCCACAATGGGCTTCCCCAGTAAGGAGATGGAGCATTGGTGATTTTTTCATTTTAGATCTCTATAACCCTTTCAAATGATACTGAGGAGTATCTGGATCAGAGCCGTGCCAATGTTGGATTTGATCATATACATGGAAACTGGAAGCCAGATCCAAGGTCTTCTCTGACGAACTCCTTCGCCACAGTCTTCCAGCTTTTCTGCGCCCACGGACTTGCCAAACCCAGGGACGCTTGCCACCTGGCAGCTCCTGCGCCTCATTCTCCTCCAGGACGAGCAACCGGCGAAGGATGACTTTCCCGTCAAGTGCGTCGAAATGCGCGAAGCCACAAGCGGGCAGGAAACTTTTGTGGTCCGTGTCTTATGAGCCACGACCACTCGGAGATTCCATCTATCGGAGGTAGCCGCGCGATGCCACAATGCACTATTCAGCAGGTGGCTTGAATCGGTCCCATTTGACTTGCATCTCAATGCCCGTCACAAGTTGGAGTAACGTTGGTGAACTGCAAAAGTAGAGCTATCCACTCCACTGATTGTCTTAGTCCAACTTTGCAGAATTTTGGGATAAAGGTTGTTGATTTCACTGACCAGGCACTCATGTTACGGCCTGTACTGACAGCGAAGCTTTTCGCGTCTGTCTGTCCATGCTGGCAGTGTCCGTCGCACTGGCACAGTTTTGTCAACTCTGTTCTGCGTCTGCCCAAATGACAAGTTTTTCGATCTGTCTTGAGCTCGGGCCGAAATTTGGTCTGGCTGCTTTCGTGCAGGGATCAAAGGGTCGCTCTGTAGAATGAAACCCAAAGCGCGTTCTTCTAACTGCATTCGCACTGCTCGAAATCTTGCACCTGCAAAAAAACGTCTTGCATGCCATCAGTCTCCAACTTGGTGCCCAGCGGCGGGTGCGGCGCAAGTTGTTCCATTAACAAGTAAGACTTCTACAGCTGATCGAAGCAATACCGGACCTTTCAAGAAGTCGACGCGGTTCCAGCTTCACCACAGTGTATTTTGTCAGGCATCCCAGGTTACGCACCAGAGAGCCTGGTGGAATATCTCTGCGTTTTGTTCGTCCTGGCTTGCAATTTGTGCGGGCACTGGTTTGCTGTTCAGGCAGAACGGGTACTCTGATGTGTCCTACGTTTTTTGTTGTTTTCCGGGCCCCGAAAATGGGCTCGTAAAGCTCGTCGAAAGTGGGGCAGGGCAGAGAAGCCCTGGACGGAGGTTTTCAGGCCTGGAGAAGTGTTGGGAGGGACTTGGCAAGGCTGCGGTGCATGAATAGTAGACGCCTTCAAATAGTGCCCGAATAGTGCCCGAATAGTGCCCGAAATAGTGCCCGAACTAGTGCCCGAATGAACCCTTCATAGTGTCCAAATGATTTTTCGCGAAGAAAAAGGAGATTTTCCTTCCTTTACGAAAGGAAATGTATTTGGGCACTATGAAGGGTTCATTCGGGCACTATTTCGGGCATTATTTCGGGCACCATTCGGGCACTATTCGGGCACTACTGTGGGGGTACTCTGATGTGTCCTACGTTTTTTGTTGTTTTCTCCCGGGCCAGCCGAAAAAAGGTTTCCTACGCGTAATAGTCTCTGTTCCGATAAGTTTGTGGCAGGGTAGGGAAGCCTGGAATCTGATGGTTTTTTCCCTCCCCTCACCCTTCGGTTCTCTCTGCCAGTCCTGGAGAAGTGTTGGGAGGGACGGGGATTGCCTGCGGGGATCCATGATAGTGAAGAAAACGCCTTTCAAAATTATGGTCCGCTGAATAGTGTGCCGTCGAATTAGTTGCCCCTGAAATAGTGCCCGAACTAGTGCCCGAATGAACCCTTCATAGTGCCCAAATGATTTTTCGCGAAGAAAAAGGAGATTTTCCTTCTTTTACGAAAGGAAATGTATTTGGGCACTATGAAGGGTTCATTCGGGCACTATTTCGGGCACTATTTCGGGCACTATTCGGGCACTATGCCAGGTGGAGGCTTGGGCGGCATTATCTGGAGGGCTAAGGGTTGGGAGGCCTGCAGGACCACCAAACACTGGAAATGCGCACGAAGAATAGGAATTTGTGCTGCAGGAGGCATTGGGGAGTGATCTGCGGGGCAGGGTTTGGAATGCAAAAGGGGGGGTTTAGGGAAGGATCTGCAGAGTTTAAGGCAGGATCTGCAAGGCAGGGTTTGGGGGAGGGTCCGCAAGCAAGCGTTTGGAGGAGCATACACGAAAAACATGAGGGGTGGCATGTGCAAAAAATTGTAGGGTAGTCTATCTACAAGTTTACGGGGGCCTTGGCCATGCGAGGGTTTAGGGAAAGATCAGGCAGGACTTCGGGGAGGATCTATAACGCGACTTTATGAAGGAGTTATGGTTTTTATCGAGTGCAGCAGCAGTCAGTCATTGACAGTCTTCTTGTTTGCATATTCAGAAACCTCCCCCCCGCCCCCTCAATTTCAATGTGTGCCGCAATGTGTGCCGCAATGCTCATTGGGCGCTTCTATGTAAACATTGAATTTGGGAGGAGCGGGGGGTCTGGAAGGTTTCAAGATTTGTGGACAAACAATTCCAAAATTGTACTATCGCGCGAGGCCATTTTCAGTGTTCGAAAAACCACGAAAACTGTAGGACGCATTAAGGTACCCCCATAGTCAGTTGCCGCCTTGCTTGCCATGCTGTGGTATTTATAACAAGTAGTTGTCATGACATCATGGTCAACAGTCTCAAGCTGACCACGCACAGACCCCGCGCATAGCTACAAGGTTGTTTTTCGAACAACGTTCCAATCCAATTGGGAGCGTCTTTGTTCAAAGGTTTTCGATCCATTCTAGAGCCCATTTTCGAGCTCCAAAAACGAAGCCCAAAATGGGGTCTCCCCTAATAGTTTCCAATCAGGCGGTCTCAGCTTTGGGAACCAATTTTTGGCTTCAAAATGGGGACCAACCCGAGCTCAAAAACTGCGGAATTCTGCGAGGGAGACGTGTTTGAAGCTTTACCAAAGTTTTGCCTGACATGCGGCGACCAGTGTCGCGAGCGACCGCGTCTGTTGAAATCAATCAAAACGCTCCGTTGCTACCCTGGTGATTGGGCTTGTGCTGCTTAAGCACCGTTGTTTGCCACTGTAACAGTCAGTTGCCGCCTTGCTTGCCATGCTGTGGTATTTACGACAAGTAGTTGTCATGACATCATGGTCAACAGTCTCAAGCTGACCACGCACAGACCCCGCGCATAGTAACAAGGTTGTTTTTCGAGCAAAGTTCCAATCCAATTGGGAGCGTCTTTGTCCAAAGGTTTTCGATCCATTCTAGAGCCCATTTTCGAGCTCCAAAAACTAAGCCCAAAATGGGGTCTCCCCTAATAGTTTCCAATCAGGCGGTCTCAGCTTTGGGAACCAATTTTTGGCCTCAAAATGGGGACCAACCCGAGCTCAAAAACTGCGGAATTCTGCGAGGGAGACGGGTTTGAAGCTTTACCAAAGTTTTGCCCGACATGCGGCGACCAGTGTCGCGAGCGACCGCGTCTGTTGAAATCAATCAAAACGCTCCGTTGCTACCCTGGTGATTGGGCTTGTGCTGCTTAAGCACCGTTGTTTGCCACTGTAACAGTCAGTTGCCGCCTTGCTTGCCATGCTTTGGTATTTATGACAAGTAGTTGTCATGACATCATGGTCAACAGTCTCAAGCTGACCACGCACAGACCCCGTGCATAGCTACAAGGTTGTTTTTCGAGCAAAGTTCCAATCCAATTGGGAGCGTCTTTGTCCAAAGGTTTTCGATCCATTCTAGAGCCCATTTTCGAGCTCCAAAAACGAATCCCAAAATGGGGTCTCCCCTAATAGTTTCCAATCAGGCGGTCTCAGCTTTGGGAACCAATTTTTGGCCGCAAAATGGGGACCAACCCGAAGCTCAAAAACTGCGGAATTCTGCGAGGGAGACGTGTTTGAAGCTTTACCAAAGTTTTGCCCGACATGCGGCGACCAGTGTCGCGAGCGACCGCGTCTGTTGAACTCAATCAAAACGCTCCGTTGCTACCCTGGTGATTGGGCTTGTGCTGCTTAAGCACCGTTGTTTGCCACTGTAACTGTGGGGGTACTCTGATGTGTCCTACGTTTTTTGTTGTTTTCCGGGCCCCGAAAATGGGCTCGTAAAGCGCGTCGAAAGTGTGGCAGGGTAGGGAAGCCCTGGACGGAGGTTTTCAGGCCTGGAGAAGTGTTTGGAATGGAAATGTACTTTGGGCACTATGAAGGGTTCATCGGGCACCTATTTCAAAGGCACTATTTCGGGCACTATTTCGGGCACTATTCGGGCACCATGGCAGGTGGAGGCTTGGGCGGCATTATCTGGAGGGCTAAGGGTTGGGAGGCCTGCAGGACCACCAAAACACTGGAAATGCGCACAAAGAACAGGAATTTGTGCTGCAGGAGGCATTGGGGAGTGATCTGCGGGGCAGGGTTTGGAATGCAAAAGGGGGGGGGTTTAGGGAAGGATCGGCAGAGTTTAGGGCAGGATCTGCAAAGCAGAATTTGGGGGAGGGTCCGCAAGCAAGCGCTTGGAGGAGCATACACGAAAAACATGAGGGGTGGCATGTGCAAAAATTGCAGGGTAGTCTATCTTTTACGGGGGCCTTGGCCATGAGGGTTTAGGGAAAGATCAGGCAGGACTTCGGGGAGGATCTCTAACGAGAATTTATGAAGGAGTTATGGTTTTTATCGAGTGCAGCAGCAGTCAGTCATTGACAGTCTTCTTGTTCATATTCAGAAACCTCCCCCCCGCCCCCTCAATTTCAATGTGTGCCGCAATGTGTGCCGCAATGCTCATTGGGCGCTTCTATGTAAACATTGAAACTGTAGGACGCATTAAGGTACCCCCATAGTCAGTTGCCGCCTTGCTTGCCATGCTGTGGTATTTACGACAAGTAGTTGTCATGACATCATGGTCAACAGTCTCAAGCTGACCACGCACAGACCCCGCGCATAGCTACAAGGTTGTTTTTCGAGCAAAGTTTCAATCCAATTGGGAGCGTCTTTGTCCAAAGGTTTTCGATCCATTCTAAGCTTCCAAAAACGAAGCCAAAATGGGGTCTCCTCATAGTTTCCAATCAGGCGGTCTCAGCTTTGGGAACCAATTTTTGGCTTCAAAATCGGAACTAATCCGAGCTCAAAAACTGCGGAATTCTGCGAGGGAGAGTGCTTGAAGCTTTACCAAAGTATACACGCGGCGACCAGTGTCGCGAGCGACCGCGTCTGTTGAAATCAATCAAAACGCTACTACCCTCGTGATTGGGCTTTGTGCTGCTTAAGCACCGTTGTTTGCCACTGTAACTGTCAGTTGCCGCCTTGCTTACCTGCTGTGGAAGTTATGACAAGTAGTTGTCATGACTCATGGTCAACAGTCTCAAGCTGACCACGTACAGACCCCGCGCATAGCTACAAAGTTGTTTTTCGAGCAAAGTTCCAATCCAAGAGCGTCTTTGTCTAAAAGGTTTTCGATCCATTCTAAAGCCCATTTTCGAGCTCCAAAAACGAAGCCCAAAAAATTGGTCCCCTAATAGTTTCCAATCAGGCGGTCTCAGCTTTGGGAACCAATTTTTGGCCGCAAAATGGGGACCAACCCGAAGCTGCCCCGAAAATGGGCTCGTAAAGCTCGTCGAAAGTGTGGCAGGTAGGGAAGCCCTGGACGGAGGTTTTCAGGCCTGGAGAAGTGTTGGGAGGGACTTGGCAAGGCTGCGGTGCATGAATAGTAGACGCCTTCAAATAGTGCCCGAATAGTGCCCGAATAGTGCCCGAAATAGTGCCCGAACTAGTGCCTGAATGAACCCTTCATAGTGCCGAAATGATTTTTCGCGAAGAAAAAGGAGATTTTCCTTCCTTTACGAAAGGAAATGTATTTGGGCACTATGAAGGGTTCATTCGGGCACTATTTCAAGCACTATTTTGGGCACTATTTCGGGCACTATTCGGGCACTATTCTGGCACTATGCCAGGTGGAGGCTTGGGCGGCATTATCTGGAGGGCTAAGGGTTGGGAGGCCTGCAGGACCACCAAAACACTGAGAATGCGCACGAAGACTAGGAATTTGTGCTGCAGGAGGCATTGGGGAGTGATCTGCGGGGCAGGGTTTGGAATGCAAAAGGGGGGGGTTTAGGGAAGGATCTGCAGAGTTTAGGACAGGATCTGCAAGGCAGGATTTGGGGGAGGGTCCGCAAGCAAGCGTTTGGAGGAGCATACACGAAAAACATGAGGGGTGGCATGTGCAAAAAATTGTAGGGTAGTCTATCTACAAGTTTACGGGGGCCTTGGCCATGCGAGGGTTTAGGGAAAGATCAGGCATGACTTCGGGGAGGATCTATAACGAGACTGAGACTTTATGAAGGAGTTATGGTTTTTATCGAGTGCAGCAGCAGTCAGTCATTGACAGTCTTCTTGTTTGCATATTCAGAAACCTCCCCCCCGCCCCCTGAATTTCAATGTGTGCCGCAATGTGTGCCGCAATGCTCATTGGGCGCTTCTATGTAAACATTGAAACTGTAGGACGCATTAAGGTACCCCCATAGTCAGTTGCCGCCTTGCTTGCCATGCTGTGGTATTTACGACTAGTTGTCATGACATCATGGTCAACAGTCTCAAGCTGACCACGCACAGACCCCGCGCATAGCTACAAGGTTGTTTTTCGAGCAAAGTTCCAATCCAATTGGGAGCGTCTTTGTCCAAAGGTTTTCGATCCATTCTAGAGCCCATTTTCGAGCTCCCAAAACGAAGCCCAAAATGGGGATCTCCCCTAATAGTTTCCAATCAGGCGGTCTCAGCTTTGGGAACCAATTTTTGGCCGCAAAATGGGGACCAACCCGAAGCTCAAAAACTGCGGAATTCTGCGAGGGAGACGTGTTTGAAGCTTTACCAAAGTTTTGCCCGACATGCGGCGACCAGTGGCGCGAGCGACCGCGTCTGTTGAAATCAATCAAAACGCTCCGTTGCTACCCTGGTGATTGGGCTTGTGCTGCTTAAGCACCGTTGTTTGCCACTGTAACAGTCAGTTGCCGCCTTGCTTGCCATGCTGTGGTATTTATGACAAGTAGTTGTCATGACATCATGGTCAACAGTCTCAAGCTGACCACGCACAGACCCCGCGCATAGCTACAAGGTTGTTTTTCGAGCAAAGTTCCAATCCAATTGGGAGCGTCTTTGTCCAAAGGCTTTCGATCCATTCTAGAGCCCATTTTCGAGCTCCAAAAACGAAGCCCAAAATGGGGTCTCCCCTAATAGTTTCCAATCAGGCGGTCTCAGCTTTGGGAACCAATTTTTGGCCGCAAAATGGGGACCAACCCGAAGCTGCCCCGAAAATGGGCTCGTAAAGCTCGTCGAAAGTGTGGCAGGGTAGGGAAGCCCTGGACGGAGGTTTGCAGGCCTGGAGAAGTGTTGGGAGGGACTTGGCAAGGCTGCGGTGCATGAATAGTAGACGCCTTCAAATAGTGCCCGAATAGTGCCCGAATAGTGCCCGAAATAGTGCCCGAACTAGTGCCCGAATGAACCCTTCATAGTGCCGAAATGATTTTTCGCGAAGAAAAAGGAGATTTTCCTTCCTTTACGAAAGGAAATGTATTTGGGCACTATGAAGGGTTCATTCGGGCACTATTTCGGGCACTATTTCGGGCACTATTCGGGCACTATTCGGGCACTATGCCAGGGGGAGGCTTGGGCGGCATTATCTGGAAGGCTAAGGGTTGGGAGGCCTGCAGGACCACCAAAACAATGGAAATGCGCACGAAGAATAGGAATTTGTGCTGCAGGAGGCATTGGGGAGTGATCTGCGGGGCAGGGTTTGGAATGCAAAAGGGGGGGTTTAGGGAAGGATCTGCAGAGTTTAGGGCAGGATCTGCAGGGCAGGATTTGGGGGAGGGTCCGCAAGCAAGCGTTTGGAGGAGCATACACGAAAAACATGAGGGGTGGCATGTGCAAAAAATTGTAGGGTAGTCTATCTACAAGTTTACGGGGGCCTTGGCCATGCGAGGGTTTAGGGAAAGATCAGGCAGGAC
>CAJNDT010004790.1:0-10944 GCA_905221615.1 Symbiodinium sp. CCMP2592
GGCTGAAGATCCACCCAAGTGCTTCTTGGCGCTTTGCCGTAGGGTAACGGCTCCTCGTAGACCTTCACATCTTCAAGTACCCAAGCATAAGTCTTGGCGTACTGCACGGCGGAGAGATCTTGGATTCCGTGAAGATGCACGTTGGCTTCGAGCTCTGCCCTTGTCAGTTTCATGCTCTTGGAGATCGTCATCTCGCCGACCAGCGTCCCTGACCCCGACTTGGCGATGCAAATCCTTTCCCCCAGATGCTTTACGCAATTCTGGCCTCTGATCTCCCAGACTTTGCTGCCGTTCAATATCTCATCGCAGCAGTGCGGTTGGATAGTTAGAGCCCAACGTGGAGTCGGTGTTGTTTCGGGGACTGCGACTTGGGCGTCGTCCACCACGCTTGGTTCCGAGGGCTGCGCTGCATCGGCCTCTCTTCCAGCATACTCGTCGAGTAAACGGCTGCTGCTCGGCCAGCTCGTCGCTGCCAAAAATAGCCTCGATCTCCTGTAGACGCTGCTGGAAAACTTCCGGTCGATGGCAAGAGTCATGGTATAGACGGGCAGTGATCTCGAGCTGACCCGGATCTGGGGAGCACCTTGGCAGGAAGAGGCTGGATGCAAGCGCGACTCCATGCAGACGGTCGCAGTTGAGCTTCCGACTTGCTTGCGTAGATGTCTTCCACGCCCCTTGTTGTTTCAAGCACATCGGCTGTAGGCTGCCTAGCGCTGGCTTCTTGCTGAGTCTCGCGCCACGCAGACGTATCGGAGCCACTCTCTTCCTCCTGAGGTTCCAGAAGCTTAACTTAGAAACGGAGATTGTCAGGGAGCGGTCCCGCGGCCGCGGTCCTCTTGCGTCTCTGACATGTGCACATCGAACCTGACGCATCGATTGGATCGTCTTGCAATCGGTTGCTGCGCTGTCAGAGGGGATCGCTGCTTCTCGGGTCCAGGCGCATTCTCGCGGATGTCACCGTCTTCTGGACCTTCTGTCCTGTTCATTGCGAACCAGCTGCTCGTTCAGCTTTTGGTATTGTTATCTTTTCTGCACCTTTAGATTTTGAACAGACGGATGACAACCCGATCGACCTCCGAGACTTGCTTGCGCGGGTGTTTTCCACGCCCCTCATTGTTGCAAGCGTGTCTCAGGTCGGCTGCCAGGCTACCATATATGATCGTTTTCGCTGGGTCTCGCGCCATGCCAACATGTCGGAGCCAGTGTCCTCCTGTCGCTGCACCGAGAACGGACATGTTCGGCGGACTTGCCCGGCCGTCCTCGAGCATCTCTGACATGGCAACATCTGTCCTGGAAATGTCTTGACTCTGCTGGTATTCAAGGCTTGGCACCGCAATTAAGGATCAATCGACCTCTGAGGTCCGGGCCGGTTCTCCATGCTGAGTGTGCTACAGAGGATTTCGAATTTGGATGGTGATACGTGACTTGAGCCTCCAGCAAGACGTGCTGTCGAGTGCAACGCGCCATGGCACCGGCCGGGTACTAGGGACGATTGTGGCGTGCATAGACCGACGACGCTTCTTCGCTTTTTCCGCACAGACTTGCTGGGTGCAGCAGCTGCAGTGTGCGGACTGTACCTCGGAACGCGGCGAGAAACTCAACGGGGGCATGTGCGGCGGCCCGCGCCTGCTTCTACTACCACTACTACTACCACGACGACGACTACTATTACTTCTACTATTATTATTATTATTATTACTACTACTACTACTACTACTACTACTACTACTACTACTGTTATACTTACTACTAACTGTTAGCTTCATTGATTGAACAAAGCTAGGTAAGTATGTTTCATTGTTTTTCCGTTTCCTACCCGTGCTACAGCAACAACAACAACAGGTGCTGTCGCTACCGGTACTGGTTGGTTTTACGGAAGCACAAAAAAACAGCAAAATTACCCAGGCCTGGTTCCCCCCGAGCCGTCAGTGCCACCTGACGGTCCCGGGGGGATTCCTAACAGTCTCGGACCTTAGTGTGGAGAGCCTCACAAAGTACAAGGTGGCGAGTACTTGCCTTCGCGGGTCCTCCTCTACCTTAAAGGAACGTGCGAAATGGAGGCACGCCTTGCCCGGTACTTTGCCGTTTGCGTGCTGCGGCGCCGTTCTGGACGCGCGGGGTCCGCGCAGCCACGTTGCGTGCATCCACTCAAAACATAGGGAAACGCCTATCGTGGCGGCAAATGCACGCCCGGCCGTGCCCGAGGGCAAGCAAAGGCAACGCCAAAAATCCGACATTTTACGGTGGACGTTTTTTTTCAGATTTGCTACGAAACATAGGCATTTCGCTATACTTTGCACAACTGTGCAATCTCCTTTGCGTGGTCGTCGACGATTCGTCCGGGGGGGGTCTGGGGGTGTCCGGGGGGTGTCCGGGGGGGGTCCGGGGGGGCCCCCCGGCCACTTGCGTACATCTTGTCCGGGGGTGTCCGGGGGCGCCCCCCGGTCCGGGGGGGTCCGGGGGGGTCCGGGGGGGTCCCGAGGATCCGGGGGGGCCCCCCGGACGGACCGTAATTAGAGTACATATAGCATATGTCAAATATGTCATATATGTATTCATAAGTCTATATTTATATATACATTACGTATGTGTACAGATACACCGATAAACATGCATATCTACCTGCGTGGATATAAAGATATACCTATATATGTATAAACACACCTATATGATATATATGTATACATATACATCTACTACTACTAGTACTAGTACTGCTAACTATTATTTTCTTTGATTGAACAAAACCAAACAAGTGTTTTTTTTGTGTCTATCTGATTCCTCCCCGTGCTCGCTTCCATACTTTCATCAACTTACTTTAAGGAATTAAAAAAATGTTTTTGGATTGCGAAAACCAGTGCACAATTTTTACTGTTTTTTTCCACGGCTTTGGTGCCTCGGCAACGTTTTCACTTTACCTAAAGGAACGCGCGAAACGCATTTTTACATTACCGAAAACCGACAATCCGTGCAATCTATTACGGAAAGCTGTGAGCCAACAAAAAAAGCTTCAAAATGCTTGGGTTTTTGCTCTCAGAATTCTACGGTTGACATATTCCTATCGAAATCGTTAATTTTACGTTTTTTCGGTTGTCAAAAATTGGACGAAAAAGGCAGCGAGGCCAAAATCAAGCCAAAAAACCTAGGTATTTGCTTATGAAAATTAGCACGCGCGGAATTGCGGCAGGCAAAAAGGCAGCCCCGAAATGGACGTGTCACCGAGATCTGAGTGACGCCACCCAGTTCTGAGTGACGGTCACCAGGTTCTGAGTGACGCATAATATGGTTTTAATAGGGGCTTAATATGGCCATAATAAGGGCTTAATATGGCCATAAAAAGGGCTTAATATGGCCTTAATAAGGGCTTAATATGGCCTTGATAAGGGCTTAATATGGCCATAATAAGGGCTTAATATGGCCTTAATATGCCCATAATAAGGGCTTAATATGGCCATAATATGGGCTTAATATGGCCATAATAAGGGCTTAATATGGCTTTAATAAGGGCTTAATTCGTGGATTTTTGGTTTAACCTCGGACAAATCGTAATTTCTATGCTTTAGCATAGCCTTCTAACTCCTGTAAGCCAGCCGTCATGTACCCTCAAACAAAAAAATTTAAGATACTCACCCTTAGAATGCATGCATTGCTGCAGCACTCGCGTCTTATACGACCGCATGCATTGCTGCAGAACTCGATTCTCGTACCTTGCGAAAGAAAATACCCTCCGAAAGAAAAAAAGAGTTTAGGAAACTAAACCCTAAAAGGCGGAGCTGGTTAAGGGTGGGAGCCGCCCTTTATGGGCGCGGGTGGGAAAAGAAAAACTGGAGCGGCCGACCGAAGGCCCCAGTCTCCGAAGCTCTCATGCGCACTCCGAAACCGAAACAACTCTCATCGGAATTGGGCGCCCAAGCGGGGTGGCAACGACTGCTGTGCCTTGCGTAAACCCTAAACCCTAAACCCTAAACCCTAAACCCTAAACCCTAAACCCTAAACCCTAAACCCTAAACCCTAAACCCTAAACCCTAAACCCTAAACCCTAAATCCTCTCTTTCATATGTATATTTAAACCCTGTAAGGGATTTTGGCCTTTTCGGGACCAACCCTGTAGCCGATTTTGGCCTTTTCAAGCAACCCTGTCGGGGATTTTGGCCTTTTCCGACCAACCCTGTCGGGGATTTTGGCCTTTTCTGACCAACCCTGTAGCCGATTTTGGCCTTCTCCGCCCAACCCTGTAACCGATTTTGGCCTTTTCGACCAACCCTGTAGGGGATTTTGGCCTTTTCTGACCAACCCTGTAGGGGATTTTGGCCTTTTCCGACCAACCCTGTAGCCGATTTTGGCCTTTTCCGACCAACCCTGTAGCCGATTTTGGCCTTTTCGACCAACCCTGTAGCCGATTTTGGCCTTTTCTGACCAACCCTGTAAGGGATTTTGGCCTTTTCCGACCAACCCTGTAGCCGATTTTGGCCTTTTCGACCAACCCTGTAGGCGATTTTGGCCTTTTCGACCAACCCTGTAGGGGATTTTGGCCTTTTCCGACCAACCCTGTAGGGGATTTTGGCCTTTTCCGACCAACCCTGTCGAGGATTTTGGCCTTTTCGACCAACCCTGTAGGCGATTTTGGCCTTTTCGACCAACCCTGTAGGGGATTTCGGCCTTTTCGACCAACCCTGTAGGGGATTTTGGCCTTTTCCGACCAACCCTGTCGAGGATTTTGGCCTTTTCGACCAACCCTGTAGGCGATTTTGGCCTTTTCGACCAACCCTGTAGGGGATTTTGGCCTTTTCGACCAACCCTTTCGGGGATTTTCGACCAACCCTGTAGGCGATTTTGGCCTTTTCTTTGCTTTACTTAACACCGGAACGAACAACGGTGATGAGGAGTACAAGCTGTGAAAAAAAAATACTCTGTATTTTCTTAATGTTAGGGGATTCTTTGGGCGGGTGGGTTTTTGTCTAAGTCCAGAAATGTAAGCTTGACTAGAAACTGCTCGACCCAGAGCTGCTGAACCCTAAACCCTAAACCCTAAACCCTAAACCCTAAACCCTAAACCCTAAACCCTAAACCCTAAACCCTCTCTTTCATATGTATATTTAAACCCTGTAAAGGATTTTGGCCTTTTCGGGCCCAACCCTGTAGCCGATTTTGGCCTTTTCGAGCAACCCTGTCGGGGATTTTGGCCTTTTCCGACCAACCCTGTCGGGGATTTTGGCCTTTTCTGACCAAGCCTGTAGCCGATTTTGGCCTTTTCCGACCAACCCTGTAGCCGATTTTGGCCTTTTCGACCAACCCTGTAGGGGATTTTGGCCTTTTCTGACCAACCCTGTAGGGGATTTTGGCCTTTTCCGACCAACCCTGTCGAGGATTTTGGCCTTTTCGACCAACCCTGTAAGCGATTTTGGCCTTTTCGACCAACCCTGTAGGGGATTTTGGCCTTTTCCGACCAACCCTGTAGGGGATTTTGGCCTTTTCCGACCAACCCTGTCGAGGATTTTGGCCTTTTCCCCAATCCTGTAGGCGATTTTGGCCTTTTCGACCTTTTCGACCAACCCTGTAGGGGATTTTGGCCTTTTCCGACCAACCCTGTCGAGGATTTTGGCCTTTTCGACCAACCCTGTAGGCGATTTTGGCCTTTTCGACCAACCCTGTAGGGGATTTTGGCCTTTTCGACCAACCCTGTAGGGGATTTTGGCCTTTTCCGACCAACCCTGTCGAGGATTTTGGCCTTTTCGACCAACCCTGTAGGCGATTTTTGCCTTTTCGACCAACCCTGTAGGGGATTTTGGCCTTTTCGACCAACCCTGTCGGGGATTTTCGACCAACCCTGTAGGCGATTTTGGCCTTTTCTTTGCTTTACTTAACACCGGAACGAACAACGGGGATGAGGAGTACAAGCTGTGAAAAAAAAATACTCTGTATTTTCTTAATGTTAGGGGATTCTTTGGGCGGGTGGGTTTTTGTCTAAGAATGTAAGCTTGACTAGAAACTGCTCGACCCAGAGCTGCTGAACCCTAAACCCTAAACCCTAAACCCTAAACCCCAAAACCCTAAACCCTAAACCCTAAATTTTAGAGGCTGCGCCTTGTATGAACGGCCTTTAGCGGCGCAGCCGAGGTGCGCCAGCGCAGCAATTGGTTATGAAACTTAGGACTTGGGCTTATGCAAATGAGCTTACATAGATTCCTTGGGCTTTGTATGTCAATGTACTTAAACCCCACTTGGGGCTATACTTGTGAATTCATTTAAACCCCGCTTGCGGTTATATAGGTCCATTCAATTACACTTTGCCTGAGGCTATATATGTCAATCTATATAAACTTCGCTCGGAGCCATGTATGTCTGGGCCTATATATGCCAGTCTATTTCAATCCGGTTTGGGGCTGTGCATGTCTTAAACCTCGTCTGGGCTTGTGTAAGAATTCACTATAACGGTGATTGCGCCTATGTATGTGACTTTACTTAAACCCGTCTAGCCCTATGCATGTCAATTTACTTAAACTCCGTTTGGGGCGAAATATATCGATTTACTTAAACCCCGCTTGGGGCTATGTATGTCAATTTACTCAAACGCCTGGCTTCACATGTCAATTTACTTAAACACGGTCTCTTGCTTCGCCGCTTCATATGTCAGTCTACTTAAGCCCGTTATGGCTACCTATAATAATGTACTTAAACCCCGTCTTTGACTTCATATGTAAATATACTTGAACCCCGTCTCTGGCTCCTTATATCAATTTACTAATTCCCGTCTTTTACTACATATGTCAATTCACGCAACCACCATCTTTACCTCCGGAGAGAAGTGAATACATTGAAGTGAAAAGCACCCGTAAAGATTTAAGTAAAGTGAAGGTTGAAGAGCCCGCGGGAAGGTTTCAAGTGAAAGGAAATACAAGCCCCGCAGAGGTTTAAGTTAATTGAATTGAAGAGCTTTCCGATATTGCAACTGTCTTAAACCTCTGCGTGCAATGACTGCCCGGTTTCGTGCGACTGGCTCCAGACCCACTCGCCCCGTGTCTTCAATGGCAACATATTATAGGTATAGGAGAAGGTTTACACTTTATTCTAGGTTTCATATGTACGTACATATATCGATAAATTTATAGATGCACAATATGTGAAAAGATTTCGATTTAGCTACAATAAACAAGCTGGAAAATGCAGAGATATACTGATACAGATACGAATCTAAATCATACATGTGTATAGCTGTATATATGTACTGAAACGAAAAATATATTCAGATATGTTCATATATATATATATATTCACATGTGACATATATACATATATGTATATGCAGAAAGTTAGAAAATATCTTTAAATATAGAGATCCACACAGCATAGATCTAGGTATAAAAGACAGAAATGTGCGTATATGTAGTATGTATGTATAAATGGCAGGGATATTTGCTGTATATATATATATATAATTACAAACAAAGACTTAAATATAAATCAAGATATAGATACAAATGAAGATATATACATATATACAGATTCAGATATAGATATGGACATAGATATAAACATAGCATACGTGCATGAATTGTTAGAAATATCTGCAAATAAATTCGAATAGCATATATAGTACATGGCTATCTGTGTATATTTATTGAACCAGATTCACATGTATAGTATAGAGTATAGAAATCATTATTATCAACATGTGTTTGTCGGTATGTACATATATACATATATGTAGCAATATAGATATAGCTATGGATATGGGGATACAAATAGGTATAAATATAGGTTTAAATATACGTATAGATATACGTATAGATGTAGGTTCAAATATAGGTACAGATATAGGTATAGATATAGGTACAGATATAGGTACAGATATAGGTATAGGTATAAGTATAGATATAGGTATAGATATAGGTATAGGTATAGATATACATATAGATATAGGTATAGGTATATATATATACACACAGAGATATAGATGCAGATACTAGTATAGATATCGATGCAAATAGAATATAGATATAGTTAAGATATAGATACGGATAAAGATATAAGTATAGACAAAGGTATAGATATAGGTAAGACAGGCACAGATATAGATATAGACTTAGACATAGACCTGCATGCAGATATAGATCTAAGTGAATATGAAGACATACAGGCATGAACTAATTCAAATCGATAAAACCATGAAGATATAGATATGGGAGCAGATATTGAAACAGACATAGATGTAGATATAGTCATGCAATTATGTAAAGTTAACTACGAAGTTCACCGCATTAGAGAACGAGGTACCGATGCTCAGACATGCGAATATAGGTGCAAACAGATGATAAATGCCTAGATATGGACGCAATTGACTTCAACGTGGCCCCCCAAAGCTGATTACTTTAATTTACTAAAACCCGGTTCCTGTTATGATCTCGAGAAGAACTGGTGCGGATTTAAACTTGCTTTAGCTTTCGATCCGCGTTGTCCCAAAACTACATCTTCAATATGACTCGTCATTTGCAAAGTATATGAGAGGTGACGAAAATATATCACATTTACATATACATATATATATATATAGAGAGACATGTAAAAGGAACGATAGGCAGATACCTAGGGTTTTATACAGACATACGGGCTTATTTATATACATACACATATTTATATATATATATATATATATTCGCATATATATACATATATATATATGAAAAGTTCACATATGAATCTATAGCCAGAGAGAACATACACAGATACAAAAAAAAGACATGTAGATACATACATAGATATACAGATATACAGATATTCATATATATATATATATATATGTAGGCAGCTGTTTGTATACAGAGACAAATAGAAACATATTTATGGGTCTAGATACATCCACAAATTTGAGCATTGGTACAACTACATATACATACAGTTACGTGTACTCTAAGAATAAACTACGATATACATGCAGCCATAAACATATACTAATCTAGATAATTTATCTATGATTTTGGCTTATATTCATACATATGTATACACAGCTATGCACATATACATATACACAGAAGTAGAGATACAAATATTATTGTCATCAATATATGCTACATAAAATTAGAAACTTCATCGCATAGGGTGCATGTTTGAAAGTTATTACATGTGTACTTGAACTTTCAAACCTGTGTAGTGTTGCACCATTCCGCCTCGGCCGGTGGCTTCCGCCCCCGGCCTCGGCGGAAACTAAACTCTCTGTCGTGGCATCCTTGTCATTTTATTGAACAGATCATTGGAATGATATCAGTTGTTCTATGTTTGGAATATACTCGAACTTTTAAACCTATGTAGTCTTGCAAGTAACCCCGTGTGGACGACAGCTAGTCTAAAATTCATACTTCTACCACCGAAACACAAACAAAAAGACAAAACTATTAACCAACTATCTGATAATAAAAATTGTCTTGTAAACAAAGAACAGTCCCTACTATTTTTTTTACCATTCCTCAACTTAGGTTTTAGGTTTTGTAAGCGTTTGTCTCACTCACTCACTTTCATTCAACCATTCTTCTTCACTCCTTCTCACTCACTGATTCTCATTCTCTCATGTTCACTCGCTCTTTCTCATCACGCGCTCACGAACACTCACGCCCCCGCAAAAACAAAATCGATTTTTAAATCTTCATTTCTTTGTTTTCACGCGTCGCCGAAACAAATTTGGTTCGGCAACTGTCGTTTTTCGGATTCTAAACCCCGTCCGTCCGTCTGTCCTTCCGTCCTTCCGTCCGTCCCGTCCGTCCGTACGTCCGTCCGTCCCCGTCCATCCGTCCGTCCGTGCGTCCGTCCCCGTCCATCCGTCCCCGCCCGTGAATCCTTCCCCGTCCGTCTGTCCGTCCGTCCCCGTCCCTTCTGTCCGTCCGTCCCCTTCCGTCCGTCCGTCCGCCCGCTTCCGTCCCCCTCCCCGTCCCTTCCGTTCGCTCCCTTCCCTCCGTTCCGTCCTTGTCCGTCCGCCCGTCCTCGTCCGTCCTCGTCCGTCCGTCCGCCTCATCCGTTTGTCCCTGTCCGTCCGTCCGTCCGTCCGTCCGTCCGTGGTCCGTCCGTCCGTCCGTCCGTCCGCCCATGTCCGTCCGTCCCTGTCCGTCCGCCCGTGTCCGTCCGTCCGCCCGCGTCCGTCTGTCCGTGCGTGTCCGTCCGTCCGTCCGTCCATCCGTCCGTCCGTCCGTCCCTTCCGGCCGTTCCTGTGATTGTCCGTTCATCCATCCGTCTGTCCACGCGTTCAATCAAGCGTTTGGCGGCTTTCAGTTTGGCGTTTGCGGTCTCGACTTTGGGCTTTTGGTGATTTGGGTATCGCGTTTGCCTTGTAATTGAACGAAATCACAAAAACAAATCTGTTTCTGGAATTGTCGTTTTTGTTTTCCTATCGCGGTCCGTCCGTCCGTCCGCGCGTCCACATCCATCCGTCCGGCCACGCCCGGTCCGTGCCGTTCGGGTCCGTCGAGTCCGTCCCGTCCCGCGCTGTCCCGACACCCGTCCGTCGGTGCGTCCGCATGTGCGTCCATCCGTCCGTCTGTCCGTGCGTCCATCCGAGCGGAAGCCGGCGAGATTCGCGTCAACGAACGCATTAGAGGAATGGGCCGGAGCCCCTTGTTTAAACCATGAGGGTTGGCTAGGGCGCCAGCTGCGCTGGCGGACCCTAAACCCTAAACCCTAAACCCTAAACCCTAAACCCTAAACCCTCAAGAAAGTGATAAATAGAAATTGCTTGTCCTTGTTTGTAACCACCGCTACGGCCCAACACAAAAGTTAAAAATTGAACAAGCTTCTTGCGGGGGCGGAGGCAGCTGGCTTTGTTCAGGGCCTTGACCTTTTCGAGCCGGCGCCCGAGCTTGACTGCGAGCCGGAGACAAACCAAGATTTCAACGACTTGCAGGTCGTGGTGGAGCACATCTTAGCCGAGGGTTCCGAGTTGGACGGCCATGAGGCTGCTGA
>CAJNDT010004791.1:0-155000 GCA_905221615.1 Symbiodinium sp. CCMP2592
GCTTGCTTGACGGATGGGCTTCAAATCAGGACCGCCGCGCGCACGATTTTGCAATTGCGGAGATGTAATCTCGATCATTGTTAACTAAATTGCACTCGGGTTGTGCAATCAAGCAGCATTCTTGCTGTCGCTCGTGCTGAAAATTGAGGGAAGCACACAAAACAATCGAGAATATTGCCCTCTTGTCTGCTGTGGATACTTCCAACCCTCAACCCAAGCCCTAAATCCAATCAAACGCAAAGCTGTTTGCCAGGCCGGTTCCCGGCCCAGCTAGCAGCACATGCTTGGGACCGCCTTCCCTCATTTGAGGGTGTCGGATGTTTCGGTTTAGGGGTTTAGGGATGTAAATCTGGTTTCCGGCCTCCACTTGGAGTCTGAGCAACAAATCCTTGAAGGCAGCCTTTCGCTTCACAAGGCGATTTTGGGGGGTTTGGGGCTTATTCTGGGAGGTTCCGGGCTCTCCGACTCGTCGCCTTCCGTGCGCGTGTCCTTCAGCACGTTCCTGCGGTCCTTGAGTAGCAGCTGCAGCTTGCGGCTGGCCTCCTGCAGTTCGGTGGCCTGCAGCTTCTCGGAGGCCTCGGAGGGGCGGTTGAGGGAAAAGCCCGGGAGCCGCACAGAAAAGCAAAGGCCGCCTGGATGGAGAGGCGCAGGGCGATAACGGTCAGGAGATGCTCATAGGAGTCCTGGACGTATCTGAATGCAAAGCCTCTCTCTCAACCAGGGACCAAAAACACTCCGATCGGTCCTGAACATCCCTCAATGTCTGCGAGGGCACGAGCAGGGAGGCCGAGATCAGCCTGTCTCAAGCAACAGAGGTTTCTGCGGGGGCCTCCCCCAAGTCCCAAGCGAGGTTGAGCCGGCGCCTCCCTTTGGCGAGCTGCGACCAGAAAGCCGTGTCTGGGAAACTAAAGTTCGAGTCGGCGATGAGCGGGACCAAGTGAACGTCCTCGTACGCCTTGTTCGGGACCGTTCAGGGGTTTCGGCGCTCACACTCGGACAAGCCATGCGAGATTATCGGTGCATAGTCGGTTGAGGTGAAACACATCCAAGACTGTTCGACTCACATTGCGTTAAAAGTTAAGGATTTCGAACATCTTTGGAGTTGGAATGTGTGAGAGAAGCCTTGCCACAGGTGGAGCGTGTACGGTCTGAATGACAGCCCAACACGAAATCATGCTAGTAACGGCATGTCGCCGAGGAATCTCAAGGCATTCAGAGGCTCAGGGTTTCGGACTTTGTATTGCAGCGCACGCGAGCGAGGTTGATGACTTTTGAGGATGCTGCTGAGGAGCTAACACTGCCCAACTACCACGATTCTACAAAATGCTGGAGTGGAACCCTCATTCAGCTTCCAGAACCCATAGCCCAACCATGGTTTATGGTTTATGGGTAGATGGTATATGAAATCATGAGTTGATGTCTTTGATGTTGTTCAAACCCGAAGGGTTGCGAAGGGTTCCGTCGCAGAGCTCGTTGCCGAAATGATTGCTGACACAACTTTGCTGGATTCCACTGCTTACCAGGATGTCGGTTTCAAAACTTTAAGTCGGGGAGGCCAGCGAGGGAGGGGAGCAGACGAGAGGAGAGGAGAGGGGAAGGCCTTCATCCTTGCCTTTCGGGACATCACCTTCTACTCAAGCTCCGAAACAATGACATGACTCCCAGCCTTCCTTGCCAAGAACAGCGAGTTTGCCACAAACGGATCTTCCAAGGTTCCCTGCATGAGCAGGACGACCAGCACGCCCAAATCCGGAAAAGCGCTCTTCGTTGCGAGAAGGTTCAGCTGGTCCTCATGCAGGATTTCCACCACAGTTCGCATTAGGAGAACGAGCTTCCGGCGCACCAAGAAACAGCAGGTCCGTGCTTCATGCTGCCATGAAGACATCAGGAGAATTTGTGGCTGAAGGCTGGTGATGGAGATGCTTTTCATCACCGACACCTTTGTGAAAGAGAAGGTGCCCAAACGGCATGCTTCCATGGCGGCTGTGACCACTTTCACTTGCTCGGTTTCGCTCTGTGACCGATCCAGATCCACAACTGGTATTATGTTGTGCTGCAAATGTGCGATTGCCTTTGCAACAAGGTCTTCAGTGATGCCCATGCTCGACAGCAAGGCCTTGTGCGACTCCTTCCATATGCTACGCACGTGCTCAACAATCAGTTCCGTATTCAAGGTCTCACAATCCTTGCACTTTACGGCCACGATGGGAACGCCCGACTGTATCGCACTTACAAATTCGCCCATGCAGAAAGGTCTTCCGAAATATTCTTTGGTTAGGATCAGAATCACACTCTGCGTTTGGTGCGCCACCGTGTCAAACAGCACATCCACGCTCAAAAGGTCATCCGAATCCAGGAAGATCTTCAACTGCAACCTCTGCTGAGCTAGCATGCACGTCTTGAACCAGCGGGCGAGCGCTGCTGCACTGCCTTTGTGATGGCTGATGAAGACTTGGTACTTCTTGCTTCTGAACCACTGGCTGAAATAGTTCAAGACCACGCCTGCGAAGATGCCAAAGGTGGCTAGGAGATGCAGGGAAACCCACGTCTGCAGTAAACCTATGTCCGGTGCTGTCAGGACCATGAGCAAGGAACTGCCGACCAGCAGGATGGAAACCGAGGCAGATGCGAGTGCATCGATGAAGTTAGCCAAGCTGGTGCGCCACGGCATGACTCGGACCTGAATTGCTAGGCCAGACACCAGAATCACTGCCAATAGCAGGATCTGCACGGATTGGCTATTGGTGAACACTGCCGGCGTCAAAGCGATGAGGAGGTTGCGCCAAAGGTAGACTACGGCATATGTGTAGGATTCATTGGTAAATCGGTCAAAGGCAAAGCGCCATCTTTCTAGGAACTGAATTGAACCAGGCCTTTGGATTCGATTTGGATATACCCACACGGCCCATGACACTGCAGCCAGCGGGGTGATGCTGAACAACAACAGTCCAACTACCGCCAGGATCACCATTGCAATGTGCTCCGGAACCTCCAGACATATTACCGACCGATATGCCTGAACTGATGAGGATCCATCCGGATTGGCGGCACACTGAAGCGGGAGTACAGCGACACGCGCCGACGCAAGGTAAAGAATCATGACTACAGAGCCCTGGCTGCTGAACACGCTTGCCCAACTTGTCTTTCCCATCGCCAAGCGCATTCGCCCAATTACTGTCACAGCCAGAACGGCGAGTGGAAGAGCCAGCAAGCAGGCCAAATAGGAAAGCACCGCATCATTTTGTTGCAAAACACACTCTGTGCCCAGAAGATCGGGACTGAAACTGAGGAAGCGAAGGGCTCGAAGCATGTAGCGAAGGACGTCTTCATGCGCGACCACTAGGTCGGCAATGGCCCCAAGCGCCTGTGTAGTAGAGAAGAAAATTGCCACCGTGGCCGTTATCGTCGCAATGTCACTGTTGAAGACGGTCGTCGTCCTCCAGCACAGCTTGGACTCGAAAGAAACCCAGTTTAGATTCCTCAACAACTTGAAAGCCCGAGAAGTCCCAGGGCTAGGTGGCCCAAGGCCTAAAAGAAGCTGAACCTTAAACTCTTAAACCTTGATAAACCATCTGACCCCTGGCGTCCTGCAACTTGAAAGAAACAGTGCGCACCCGGCTAAGCACAAAGCCACCAGGAGCGGCACGGCTTGCACAACCTGATTCTGGCCGAGCGGGCTCAGGGTCGTACGATCCGGGTTTGGGTCGGATTTGGGTGTGGGAATATCACACTAAATCGCGTGGCTGTCTCGTCAAAGAAAAAGCTGAAGAACACCCACCTACAGCAACCTACAACCCGCGGAATTCCCGTGCCCTGGGTCCGCCCTGGTCCCTCGACCTTAAATCCTACTGAAACCGGTCTCTCGTGGTCTCGTACTTGTTTGTGCCGCTCTCATTCAGGGTTAAGGGCAGTTTCTGAGGGTTGGCGGACAAAAACGACAGCAAGGATCTTAGTTAAGGTATTTAAGCTTGGGTTTGTGCATAACGAGGGATCGGGGGCATGGCGCGTCCGCCTCAAGAGCTCGAGGGCTACGGTCCTTCCTGTACGACCCAAAAAAAGCTTTTCCAGCAAAACCGTAGGAGCACGGAGCTTGTCAGGGAGGAGTCTCGGGAAAAGCGAGCACAGCACAGAGAAGGCGTTATCACAGCTTAATGAACTCGGTGAACAATCCTCGTTGAAGCCTTGTTCTACCTGCATTTGTTTTAAGATTCGCGGCCCCAGACGCCTCCGATTGGAGTTTTCGTCACGGTTTTTCCACTACTTTCTGGTAGCTTGATTCGATGACTTTCGTTTCGAGCGTGCTGTCTTCCTTCTGGAAGGTCAGGGAATGCCGACTTGCTGATACCGGTAGCTTCGGCTTCAAGCGATCAACCCAACCTCGAAGGAAGAAAGACATACATGTTTAGGTGTCAACAGGTTTAGTCTGGTGTTCTTCTATCCTTCCTTCTGGATTAGAAGGCGATTTCCGAAACGCCTTCCTAAAGCCCCAAGCCCGACGTCCCACCTCAAAGCGAAACCTCACCCTGCGCCAGGCGGCGCCGCATGGGTCGCAACGTCCGCGAGAATCATTCCAGTACCAGCCTCTCACCTCGGTGGATAGAGATATACGACATGTAGGATACCTAACTAAAAAGTGATTATTCTTGTTTACAGAACACTGTACCTGTCAGTGCGTGTATATATGTATATGTATATGTTTATGTTTATTTATTTATGTTGGGTGTCTCGCAGGTTTTCGCACTCATGGTTAAGTTCAAGGATTCGGGGCTTAGCACAAAGAGAAGGCTGTGCTGCTGCACAAGCTTGACAGGAAAGTTTCAGGGAGTCTTAGACTCTTAGACTTATGGAGACTGGGTTTTGTGGCTTTACCCGAAACCTGAAACCCGAATGCCAGCTATGTGGCGCATGCATCGCAAGCAAGCAGATCCTGCCCCGCGCCGCAGGAACCGAGTTCTTGGCCTTCTGCACACCTCAAACGGGCTATGCCCTCACCGAAAGTTCAATTTCCGGAGCTTGTATAGCTCCTAGATGCCAAGCCCTTTGGAAGGCAGAATCTCGATTTGGGGCTTGGGGCTTTGAGGCGGACCAGCCTCCGATCAGCGCACGCAACCATGCGCGGAGTGACCAGCAAGGCACTGCCGTTTCGTGAAAAGTGAACCTCCCTGGCATAGTAGCCAGCCGCCTGCTTTGGTAAGCCCATGCCACCAGGGCACCTGGCAGTTGCATGGCTGTGGGAAGGCTCGGACCAAGGTAGAGAAGGGTGCTGGCAACCAACAAGGGGTCACCATGTTGTCCTTCAACTCTCATGCAAAAAGACAAGTAGACACCCCGATGGTGAGTCGCCAAAAGTAAAAATGCAGATTGCAAGTGATGTACAGCACTTATACAACACTTCAATGCTATGTACACACACATATATCTATATCTATGTCTATATCTATATATATATATATTCATTTACTACTCAATCTGTTGTTCACACAAAGCTATTTTTCATCTGAATCTACCTAATTAACAGCTGTATCAAATTGAGGTTTCCTCCTTGAAACCCCTGACCTTTCAGTCTATGAGCCGTCGAGACCGTGAGATCTAAAGCAATTCTAAGCGCGGAATCGCCCTCCTCAACACTCTCCTCTCCTAAGGGTCGCACTGCAATCCCGTGCTGCAAGGCTCGCAGACGAGTTGGCCTCCCAGCAACGGGAAGGTCTCCTCGGCGCCGTGGGGGTGGGGTAGATTTTAGGTGTCGGGACTTAGGATGGTGTCGGCTTCTCATGGGCAGGCTTGAGCGGATGGGGCTTGGGGGCCCGGGCTCGGCGTTCTACTGAGTCCTCGGGGCAGATGCAGTCGTCGATGGAAGTGCTGGCCAGTTCACGAGTCGTGCTGCCTGTGCAGGGAGCTACAAGCTATCGCCCAAGGCCAGCCAGGCAGCATCAAAACACCAAGCTCCCTAAGCCCTAAGCTCCCGCACTGCGAATCTAAGCCCAGTAAACCTTACCTTCTCATTCCTTGCCTGCGGCTCTTTGCTCACAGGATTCGCAGGAAGACCTGAATAATCCCAAGTTCGGATTTGGAGCTCATGCTCAGCTCGACAGTTTTAGGTTGCGTACATAAGGGCCAGGGTTTTGGGGTGACTGTAAGGGTACTAGCACTGACTAGGAGGGGCTTAAAGGTTTGAGGCTCGGGTCTGGTTGCACCATAGACCCCAAAAGCTCTTCGTGCCAGATTGGGTGCTGTCCACGCTGGCTCTGAAAAGTACCTCTTGGACAGATTGTGCAAGACGTTGCCGAGGTCTCGTTGGAGAAGCTGCCCGAGCTGCAAGACCTGCACACGCCCGCGCTATCGCCTGAAATCAGGGGTAAAAATTTAGAAAAATAATTCCATAAGCAATGTTTGGATAAACCAGGGGAGCCTTCGAGGATCAGGAAGCGTCCCAAGCCGCAGCCTTCGCAAGACTCCCCTCCCGGGGGAAGATAGCCGCCCAAGGAGCACTGCTTTTCCTTTGCTGGGATTTACTTTGGCGACCGAAGGTTAGGGGCATGGGCTTTCTTCGGGCTTGATGTGACGGCTTGAGGTCGTAAGCGCGTGAAGTCCAGCCAGGTAAAACACTTTCTGAAAGCCCCCCAGCTTCTACCAAAGCCGGAGAAGAGCTGTAGCTGAAATAGGTCGTTTGGGCTGCGTCCCGGAGTTGACCACCCCACTTCAAGGAAACGGAGAAATTCAATTCGTCCAGCGCTGCTCCCAGTAGAAGTCGGAGGCCCTGTCCTCCCTCCTCCCACACCCCCTGAATCACCGTGCCCGGCACCTCCTCCAAGGCCAGCAAGCGGTGGAGAGCGACCTTGTCACTCACATCCGGCATGTTCGTTGGCATGTTAAAAACCATCCGCAACTGCTGTGTCTCTGGCAGGTACTGGAAGCTACTGATGTTCGGCCCGGATGGGAAGACATGAACGAGCAGGTGGCCAAGCCCTGCCCCTCCCGAGGCACACAAGCCCAGTGGATCACAGGCGTCGTAGAAGACGTCAACGTCGTGTCGACCACCCATAATGTCACAGAACTTGAGGACTCCTGCTTCCAGTGACACCTCTGCGCTCCCCGATATGTACCCCAAGCTGAAGACAAGTGCATCGCCATCGACATCCGTTGCTTCCAATCCGATCTCTGCACACGCGCGCTCTCGCATGCTATGGTGCAGGAGGGAGGCCTTGATGGGAAAAGGTGACGGGATGTGCGTCGCTGCATTCTCAAGGCCCAACAGGGAGTTCATGCCAGGGAATTGATCTAGAGCTTCCGAGTCGACGCGGAAATTTCGCTCATTTAAGCCGAAACAGAGGGAGGAGCTGTTCACGAGGCGCCGGTACTTGCAGGTCTCCGTGTCGTCGTTGTCGAAGGTGTAGTGCAGCAAGAGCTCCTCCTCACGAACATTGGCGCCTGCAGCGACGGCTTCCATCTCCGAAGCCAGGAGCTCCGAGCCATAGACCCGGAAGTCATCAAGGATGCCCCGAAAGAAGTTCGAGGGGACCATCTGCTCTGATGAAGGGGATGGATCATACTCCGCCCCGAGCTCCCACGGGGTCAAGTCCTGCACGAAGCCTTGGCACAGTGGCTGCCACGCAGAGGACGCAGCGAGGATGCAGTGCTTATGGAAGTTCCAAAACCCGAACTCCGGAGGCCTACAAACTGAACCGCGACGAGGAGACACCCTGGCATGCATTCGCCGATGTCGGTCGACTGCGCCATCAGCTTGCCGTTGCGATACGCGGCGAAGCGGATTCGATGATCTTGGCCTCAGCAGGCTTCGGGCTTCCAGGTATCGCAAAGGGCCCTTCAACAACCTACACCTTCAATCTTCTGAATGCCCAACCTCCACACCCAAAGCCCTAAACGACGAGGCGCAATGAAACAATCTCAAACGCCAAGCCCTGAGGGCTTCAATCCCTGAACTTGGTAAAGCTTTGTATAGTACGTAGTTCGGTTGTCCAGCAAGCCCGAGGAGCCCGAGGGCACACACTTCGCCGTGACGGCCATGTGATGTGGCTCCAAGCGCGAATCCCGAATCTGCTTGCCCGTCATCCCCGTCTCTAGGACAAAACTGTCGTCCGGCTCCCTGGGAAAGTTGATGAACCCTGGCCGTCCTGAAAGGCAGTCACAGGACAGTTAGACATGGCTAAATCATCACATTTTCAACAAACCACTACCAAAAAATCGCAGTACCCAGAGCCTGCACCGCATTTCCATAAGAAGCTGTATGCGCCGCCGTGGAAAAAGAGAAGGATGTAATTCTCTGCGTCTTGGACCCAGTGGCGACCGACAATGCACGGCTCCGAGGATGTGGAATCGGCCTTCATCCACAAAGAGAGCGAGAACTCATCCTTCTGAGGGGTGTGGCCTGCTAGGACATATCCGCTCTGCCCATCTGTATGCATGGCTTTCGCAGCACCAGCGACTGGATGATGATTTGGGCGCACCCGCACATGCAGAGTTCCGGTCGCTTCCAGAGTTATGTTGCCAGCAACGGCACGCACATGGAACTCTGTGACGTCGAAGCCGGCACGCTGGGGGAGGTAGGCCACATGGCCACATAGCTGGAAAAAAGGCGTTGAACGGTTTTCCGACAGCGGGATGGAGACTTCAGCTTGAAGGGGTCCTTGAATCATCAGAACTCCAGTAGCGAGAGATTGTGGAAAAGTTGCCGTTGCGACCACCCCGTCTACGGACTCGTCCATGCTGGCGCATATCTCGATGTTCTGCACGCCGCTGCCTCCGAGCACGTCCCAGTCCCTCTACATTCTCTACATGCTACCACGAGCCCTCCACCCGAGCAACACAGGAGCAGGGGCTTGAACTATGCGGGCAAAACAAAGAAATAGTTTGAAGCACTAATCCGTGGGCATCATGGCACCCCTATAAGCCCCAACCGGCATTTCGCAGCCAAGCCGCCGAGCCCTACGTCGACAACCACGGCACTTCCGACGCCTGGCATCAAACGGGGCTTGGGCTCCGGGGGTGTTTCGGAGTTCGGGTTTCAGGTGCTCCTTGGCGGGCACATGAGTTTCTAAGTCGTCCTTCTCACCCGAACTAACACCTATCAGAGCCCTCGCTCCTTGTGTTGCTAGCTAGTGCTGAGCACCAGTTGAGCAGGACCCAACAGCTATGCCGAACACTGTTGTCTCTGCATACCTCTGTGACTACCAGTCCAGGAAGTACCAGACCAGGAAACCCCCTGTGGGAATACAAGGCTTTATGCTATACGGCTGACACAGTAGCCTTTAAAAATACACCGGGAATGCACCTGCTTTGATGGCAATGTTGATGAGTGTTGATGAGGGACGGAAGGGTACCAGTGCACAATCCTTTTCACGTCAATCAAAACACTGTATGTAGCCCAAGTTTACAATGTAGCCCAAAGAAGCAACACAAACAGTAAACTAATCCTTAACCCCTATCCTATCCTGATATATCCTGAACCGTAAACGCTAAGCCCTTCTTGGCCTGGGATCGGAGATGGCACCCACGTCGGAGTCTTGAAAATGACGCCAGCTCCGAGCAACGTGCTCGGTGGACTTTCCTGGGATGGAAGCTGGAGCTTTGTGCGCTGGCAAATCAGGGTCTAAACCTAACGCCCAGGGTTTCGTTGCGCACTGGGTTTCTGAGTCAAAGCGTGAGGCAGCAGCACATGCCGCTAAGCGCACACAAAAACATGCCACGGCTCATGTAAATTCTTTTCGTTGTTTCAGCATTTCTTCTGAATTGGGAAGCCGTTCTGAGATTGAACAGTGCTTGCCTTAACCGAATACATATATAGGCCCTGCCGTTGTGTGTTTGCATGTGTTTGACATCTTCTTTTACCTAGCGGAGGGCGGAGGCCATCCTTTCCACCGAAGTGCTCGGTGTCGTGCTGCCCTCGTCCGCCTGTGTGGCGCCAAACACATTGCAAGATGTCAAAGACAGCTTTCCGCTTTTCGCGTCGGACACTGGCTTTCGGCAAAACACAAGTTATTCAATGCGCTTCGCAAAAGGCCTCCCAAAAAATACGGCAGAAAAAACGTCAATCGAGTTTGCTCCATCTTGGAAGCTGGGACGTCCGAAGCCTTTCCCAGTCGTCGTCCAGCTGTCCATGGCCCGGACCCCCTGGTGACAGACCGGAAGGCAGGTTGAAAATGTAAGCGTCCCCAAAAAACGCTTTGTCAGCCTTTGCAAAATCATACGCAACGCGTCTGTTCCACTCCATTTTGTGGTGAGCCGAAATTGCTCTGACCTGCCATGAACACTTGGAGGGTTCATCGAACGATCCAAGAAGTGAGCGGCACATAAAGATGTCGGGGCTAACCGAAGGCCTCGCAAACTTCCGACACGTTTCGGGGAGTCCCAGCAACTGATAATGTACTCAACTTGTCAAGAGCTGCCGTTCGCCCCCAGCTTCACCTGCTCCGAGCTGGGCATGCTCGGGTATTTCGCTCGAGCCCTCCTCGGCTAGACTTCAGGGTGTTGCTGCCGTTCGGACAGGCAAGGGTCACAGCCGGTAGAACAGCGTCTCCACAAGTCAAGGCAGGACTGCACTGCCAATCAGTTCAGATAAAACTTCAGGGTTCAAACTTTCGCTTCTTTCAATCGCACCAGCAACGAAGACTCATGACGTCGCCGTTCTTGTTACCATGACACCACCGGCACAGTTCAAACAACCAACCACAATAAATGACAAGCCCAACCCGAAGACAACTAAACCTTAATGCGTATGCTGGGCCAACGCAGAGATGACTTGCCTCACCACAGTTGATCACAGTTGCCCGCACGAGTCGATGCGGCCAACTTTCAGGCATCAGTGCTCTGTTCCAAAAACCGTGTTCGATTGGTTTTGTAGTTCAATGTAGTTCGCGACTGCCAGACGGTGAGATGCCGAAGCCCAGACTAGAGTCCAAAAGGTAGGTCTGTCTATCACAGAACTCGCAGCAGCCTTACCGGGTACCGACGTTTCCACATAATAGCAGGTTAACACCCTGGGCTCAGTTTCCAGTCAGGCCAATGCGTGGCCATCGTAGAGCCCGTGAAGCTGACAGGAGGCAGGGCGAGCGAGACTGAACTGGAGGTCGCGCGGTAGTCAAGCAACAAGCGCGGAGCAAGCAAACATGTCATCCAACAGTTGTGGCCAGAGCGTGGGAACGCAGCTGTCAAGAAACACGGTGTACAGCGCGCACGTCCGGACTCCCTTGCTCTCAGGGTTTCCCCTCATCCGTCTGGCTCGCTTGGGGCAGCTTTGACCAGAGCCTGTGTTGCAAGGCGTCGCACGGCTCGCATTCTCGGGCGGAGCGAAAACCCACGTGTTTTTAGTCTTTCAGGGATGCTTAGAAATAATCGAAAAACACTCTGGTCGATACTGTCCTGGTTCACGGCATCGACGAAGCTCGTACGGAGCATGCTGAACGATCTCTTGAGGAACTGCAAGAGATTCAGCCAAAATGGCCGTAGATTAAGGGCATCGGGTTAGGCTGTCAAGGTTGGGGCAAGCGGCGGGGGAGGTGTATTGCGATTTAAGCTTTGATGCTCATTACTTGGCGTTATGCTTGTAAGGTTCAGCGCCCTAAAGCCCCGTCAATTGCAAGAAGAAGTCATCCTCAACAACTTTGAACAGCTGAGCATCGTCTGGCATGTCAAAGCCCAGGTGCAGCGTCAAATTCGCGGCTGCGGGTCCCTCAAGGTTGTGTAAGAACCTGTCGATCGTAAGGAGTCTAGGGTCGGTGAACCACCGATGTCTTAACTTGGAGTTGCAGATGATCCTGACTTTGTGGGCGCAAGACATTATATGCTTTTAGGCTTGGGAAAGATTGAAGGCCAGGCATTTCGTTCCCAGAACAGTCGCCTGCTGTCACGGATTTCCTCATGACTGCGAACACAACTCCATATGCGGATCTCGTCCAGGACTCCTCCAAAAGCACGGTCGTCGGTTACCTCGGTTTCAGGGTTTCTGGATTTCTTTTGTTGGCCCTAACGCTGAACCCCACACTGACCAACTTGTTGAAAGGCACATACTGGCCCAGATAGCGCCCAAATCGTCCTCCCAGCGTCCATGGAAAGGCCATGTACTCATCCACGATAGCCCGCATGTCATCCTCTGCCAAACTTCCTGTGGCAACACCGTCGCCATTGATGAACACTGCATAGTCTCCGTCCTTGCTTAGGGACATGGCCCAATGAAAGATCTCCCCAAGAGCAGGTGGCACACCGAACGAGTCCACGGTAGCCGTCGACGTGTGAATCTCGGCCCCGAGTTCGAGTATCGACCTGAGCCAGGCCCCCAGGCACTCTCACGATTAAGCACTGGGGCGCTAACCGGAAAAAACCTCCCTCGAACATCTTCCACCCTCCCCGAAGACTCGAGCTGGAGAGGGATGCAGGAGTGCATGACTCGTGCTGCTCGGCCGCAAGATCAGACCCGTCGGTGTGACTCGTGACATCATCGCAGAATTGACATTGTATGATGCCAAAGCCCTTCCACCACCATCCTGCCCAGAGGGGGGGGGCACAGTCGGGTCTGGGGCGCAACAGCCTAAGCTGCGAGGAGCAAGCAAACGGTTGTTAACATGTTTTTTCGAGGAATAAAATCTGGATCCGGCTAAGGCTTAGCATTTTTGGCCCAAGCTCCTTCAGATCCAACGGCTGGGCCCAGAACTCGATGGTGAAAGGTGGTGCGGGCATGTTGTCAAGCAACGCGATGTCATCCACGCCATCGAAGAGTAGCCCCCAGCCCGCATTGCCAACACGTAACTGAGATGGCTCTGCCAATGCTGCAATTACCTCGGATGCCGGAATGCGATGAGAACCGCCACCGGAAAGTTGTCTTGAAGCAATGCTACACTGCAACTGTTTAGGAGGGGAGGTGGGGGGACTAAGCTCGGTGCTTGACAACTCCCTTTGAACGAGGTGACCCTGCCGTCGGCCCTTTAGTATGAAGACCGTTGAAGACCCTTCACGCTCAGATCCGTGGCGGTACATTAGAAATCAGCTCTGAAAGCCGCCTGGTTGCCAACACCAAGCCGGTGCAAAAGAACATCATGCAAGATCAGAAGATCGCAAGAACTACTTCAAAACCATCACGCTAAGGCTTGATAATGGGCCGGCAATCTTTGCCTTGAGCCAGAAGCCTTCAGCTTGACGTAATGGATTGGTGCAGCAGACAAAACGTGATTTATTCAGCAAATGTGACATGCAGACTCGTGCAAATCCATTCGTGTAGGACCCAAATACTGCTCCATCGTGCTATCCTGATGTTTGGGAGGTACGGCTGTCATTCTTCCTCTTTCGAGATGCCCGGCAACCATTCTAGGGGGCAGAAATCACAATCGCCTGGCGGGAGGATCAGAGATCCAAAAGAACACCTTGAATGGTCAATTCGCAGACACTTCTCGACACTAGTTAGTAATATCTGATGATCAGTAGTAATAGTTCTCATAGTAATCAAGTATTATCAATTAACATTAATAAAAAGGATTAGTCTGAGTCTGAGTATTACCTCACCGGTCCACAACTTCCAAGGCCTCAACCCCGCAAGCGGGAACGCCTTTTTCTCTCCTGTTGTTCGCAGGCGCTGGCTCTGCCGCAGGGGTGGTCGCAGCGCGACTAAGAACTCAGTCCTGACAAGGGTTAGTTGGTGACGGGTAGTCTGATGGTGGCCAGCCATGGAGGACGCCGAAAGAACAGCTTCAAAGGATGGGTACCAGCGATCAAAGGATCGCTTCGCAAAGTCCGTGTCTTTGAGCAGACCCCACGCTTCCTTCCAGCGCATTCCTCTGCTGCACGTGCTGATCGCAGCACCGAGCACAGCGCTCGGTAAGCTGAGGCCAACCTGGGCCTGGGGCCCAGGCACCTCCTGGACACAGCGCAAAGCCATTCGCCAATCCTCGCAAATTGACAAAAGCACGCCGCGAGTGACCTCGCTGCTTTGAAGGCCAAGCTCCAGGAGCTCACTGGAAAGAGACACCGCAGCCAACCACTGCAGGGCGGCCCCACAGCTGGCAGCAACAGAGTTCTGGCAGACGGTGTCTTTCTGCAAGGACAGAGACCGGGTTCTTTGAAGGAGAGCCAGAGATGCATGCCAAGAGCTCGGCTCAAGACCTCGGAGCTGAAGTCTCTCTACAGTATGAATGATTTACAAGTCCCCCCCCCCCCTCTGGTATTCTTCTGCTTTGGGCCGAGTCCGGTCCGGCCCGGTTCTTTCTAAGTTCACAGGCTGTGGTTGCAGGAAGTTCGTGGGATGTCTGAGGTGCCGGCTGCTGCTCGCCGCGGCGCTGAAGACATGCAGGGAAGGCTTTCCTCCTTGCCGGGCATCTTTCTCCAAAAGCTGAACGGATGCCTCCCACTGGGAGACCTTGCTTTGGCTTTCTGCCAAGGACACCAAGGCGGCGACCAGATGCTCGGATTGCCGCTGTGACTTCAGAAGCCGACTATCTGCGAGGCCAAGGGCGCCTTCCCAGTTGGAAGCCTTGACACAAGCTCCAAGCGAAACCACTGGCAACAGCAGATCATCCAAGCGCATGCTGTTCGTCGGGTGCTCGGTTGTGCCAGACTTCACCAGTACTGACAGAGACTCTCTCCAGCCGTGGGTGTTGCTGCAGACTGAAGACAGACAGGAGTACGTCGCGGCATCACTTTTTAAGAGCCTGCCCTCGAAGGTTTCGAGCACCACAAAAGCATGAGGCCAGCTCAAGGAACCACTGCTTGTGCACATCCTGTTCCATGTGGCCACGTCTGGTTGAAGGCCACATGCCTCCGAAGACAAGCCAGCGTCCAACGCTCGGAGCCAAAGTTTGGAGGACTGAAGCGCATCGATGCTCACTCCCACCGAAATTGAATCTGCTCGCAAGCCAAATAACCCAGACTTGAGCTGTCCAAATGCATGGAGGACCTTCAAAGGCATTGGCACGAGAACAACTCCAAACTGTGACCAAACAGCTGCGGAGGTCTACAAGACCTACAGACCTACGGATTGGTGCTCTCTAATGTCCGTCGCCTGCTGCCAGCAGCTTCTTCGAGAAAGGCCTGTCATGCCCGCGTTGATGCCTGGCGTGCTGAGCTGAAACGGGCCTCCCATCAAGAAGAGCATCTGTCGCCACTGCAGCTCACCTGCACAGCACTGGGCCGCAGAGTTGAAGGAGATGACATCGGCAACCAAAGCTTGCAGCCGCAGGGCTGCAATGCAGTGCAAGCCGGTCTTCCACTCGTTCTTTGCAGCTGCCATGGCTGAGTTCCAAGATATAATGTCTGTTTCAGCAGACTGCCGCGCTGCCTCTTGTAGGATCTGCATGCTTATCTGCCAGCGAGCATCGGCGCTGCTGGCAGCCAGCAACGTGTTCATCAGCACTACACCAGTGCCAGGAGTCGTGAACCTCCGATCTGCCACAGCGGCTAAAGCTCGGAGCCAAGCCTCACCGGCTCGATTCCTCGCATTTTCAACTAAACTGTTCACGACACTGCCCATAGTGACGACGCTCTGTCGCGTGAGCATATGTTGCATGCATGCCAGGGTCGCCACCACTTGCCTCCATCTGCCGAGCTTGCCCAAAATCTTCATGCCAGCATTGAGCGCAGCGGTGTCCGGGCGATAGGCTTTGTCTAAGGTCTTGGCCAGGTGGTCGGAGGTGTGCAGCAGGTGCAGGGCAGCATCCCATTCACGGGCTTTGCCTAGTCGGGAGATGGCTCCAGCCAGCCCCCACAGCTTACCTCCTCGTACCTGCACGCCTGCGGCTTCCAAGACTTCCAAGCCCATGGAACCGAAGGGCTCGCCCAGAAGTTCAAAGCGCTTGCTGGCATCATTCCGGTGAATTGCAGAAGGGTTCCTCGTCGACTCGAGCTCACCACGGGCTCACTTCGCAGCGCAGATCTCTACCTTCGGAATCACTCCATCACGCCACACCAGGCCATGGCCGTCCTTGCGATCTGGCAACTGCCACGGGCCTCTCGGCTACGCGGAAGACTGAGAACTGAACTTGTGCAGGTGAATCTGGAGCAGTCGGCATGTTGTGAAGCTGGCACGCCTGTGAACTCTCCTTTGCTCCTGCAACTCGATTTCCTGTACACCTGCTGTTGTTCAGCAATTCTCTTGGCGATTGCGGCCGGGAAAACGGAAGGCATCAAGGCATTCCAGCTGCTGCCAGGTGACCGCAACAAGACGTGTAGCTGTACAGGTCTTGTGCCAAACAGAGAAGCAGAGCCACTAGTCCAAGGACCTGCTGGCACTGCTTGCAGGCAAGTGCCATCAAGCTTGCATGGCGGACCAAAGCGGTCCACTGTACCGGGGGAAAGCTCAGTTGGATGCCCAGACGCCTCGGTTGCGGGCCGTGCAAAGGGCATTGGATGTCAAACGGCAGTTGCCCTCGAGGCTGCTGCGCGATGCGTTGGCGGCATGTCGTCGCGACAGGCGCTCGAAGAATTCCAAGAGACTGAGCGCACGAAACGGAACCGGACTTGCTCTCCGCTGTGCCAGACCCTTGCCTTTGACGACTATCGAAGGAGCGGCTGCTACCTCCTGCATCCTGGGTGCGGGGAGACACAACATCTCGGCATAGGCTGTGCACATGCTCCTTCGCTGCACGTTCCATGGCTTCATGACCTGCCGTGGACAAGTGCTGACTGCTCTTCAAGTCCAGATGGTGTCCTGTACGCCCTTTGTATACGTGCAGTCAGGGTTTCGCCCGTAGTTTCGGGCCTTGCCCCGACACCCGGGCAGCGTCTCGCAGCAGCACCAACACAACCACAGCCGCCACCCCACCATCAACAACGGGAAAAGTATCTCCAGCAAACGAAACCTAAAGCATTGACATGGCATCCTTTATTTTTTGGACACCGAAAGCATCGTTTGCCCAAGCCCCAGTTTCTCATGCTGAAAACGGAACAGGTTCCATGAAGTTGATGTGTTCTGCTCAAGAACTGAACGGAGGCCAAGACGCATGCACGAGGAAGTACGAGTGACAAAAGCAATGTTAGCAGCAACAGTACGAATTGTGCATACAAGCAGAATAAGAATGTGATACGACGACCATGACGACAAAATCACAAGCATAAACAGAAGCAGCAACTGTGACAAATGTACAGAGAATATCAAACGAGTGTTCAGCATCTTCAGTTTTCCATAGCTATACCAATTGAGCCTTGATCGGAAAGCGCTCGCAAGAAGAACCTGCGGAGCTGAGCTGGGCGTAACGATTGATCAGGGCTGCAACCAATTTAGATCCCCAGCCTGGCGCCGACGACGACCATCTTTTTTGTCGATTCATCTTCGTCGTCCTCAGCTTTTCTGCCGTCCTTCTTTGCGGAATCATCCTCTTCTGCTTTCCTCTCCTCTTTCCTGCGACAGCGCGCCACAGGAGACTCACGCCGCCGTGGATGATCGTTGACAACGGCTACTGTGTCTGTTCGCAAGAGCAAGCACGCGGAGTGTCGATTGTCTGGCCTTTGTAGAACGAGGGTCACGATGAAATCATGTGGCCTGATCGTGCAGAGGACAAGTCAGCAGACTTTTCGTGCACAGGGTCACTGGCATGAAGGTCGTGCAAGTGCCATAAAGCAGTTGAAGTGCAGCTTCTAAAAAGCACTTTAGATCTAAATCTCCTGGCCCGCTGAAAGCTGCATAGCATGAAAACATGAAAGGTCATGGAAGCGAGCTGAGACAACGGCCCGCACACACCCTCCAAGGCGTAGGAGGCAACGTTCTGTTGCATCTCTGACACCTGAACTTCCCCGTTCTTCAGTCGGTCTGGTCGGCCGAGTTAAGTCCCCCGGCCACCAGGGCCCCCCAGTTTCTGAGGCTTTGGGAGGATGTGAAAGTTCGCTTTGATATTGCCCCGGCTGTTCACAATTTATTTGTTAAAATAAGATTTTTCCCTCTCGCATTGTGTGGATTCGATGCCCGCTCGCGAGGTCTGGCTTAACATGAGGGGTTTCACAGCTGTTTCACAGGCTCTCTCCCTCGCCCTCTTTCTCTCCCTGTGCCTCAACGTGTGTGTGCGAAGTTTCTCCATGCCTCTCTCTGGTATCTGGCCTTATCGGCCTGCAGTGGCGCGATGCGCTCGAAAATGGATACAGCCATGAATGTCTGTGATATTGGTCGACATAAGGCTCCTCCACCCATCCTTTGGCACATACTATATCCTTTGTCGCGCCAGTTGTAGAGAGCTGTGGTGATTTGATCTGGGGCTGCTGACATGAGCAGCTTTCTGGGATTGATTGGTGCGTCTTTTGGGGAGAACAAGCATGAACTTCTCAAAGCATTTCGGACTGATGAGGCAAATGAGGTCGACCAGATGTCAGGTCAAAAGATCTAACTGCCGTGACGAGGTGTACAACAGGGCTTTCCTTACCCTGCGGATACTGATGATGCGTGCTCTTTGTATCTCTTCGTACTGTCTCCACGGCTTTGCAGGGTGGGTGGGAATTGAAGTTTTGCTACCCGCACAAACTGCCGATTTCAGCCGCGAAACAAGTGAGTTCTCTCGCTCTTTGAGTTGATGCTGGATGTTGCTGCTTGGAGTCCTGGCGCAGTTGCTGTTGTTGCTGCTGCAGCGGTTGTGGCAGCGCTAGTGGTGCGGAGCATCGTCGCACCGTTCCCGAAGTAACTTTTGTGGCGGCGCCGGTGACAATGCGATCAATTCCTGAGGTGCGCATGTTCGTATACTGTTAATTACTGCGTGGAGTCTTCTTGCTCGTGTTCTGGCCACAGTTGCTATGGTTATTGAGTTTGTTGATGTCGTCGTCCCTGCTTGCCTCGTGTGCCTGAGCACATGTTTTTAAGTAGACGCCGGCTGTCGACCTCCAGCTGAGCAAAAGTAGCGGAATTCGGAGGCACCCGCGGCCCGCGACACTCCAAGTCCAGCACGACTCTGGCATCGATCATCCCGGCCCCCGGTGGCCTCACTAGCCGAAGGCCAACGATGCGCCGACAATGTCTGAAGCGTGAACTTTCGCCTTACGATTAGGAATGTTATACCTGGCAGCCTTGCAGACCCAAAACCTGGGGGGCCCACCAGAGCTGGCAGCTGGCTCCCAGTCGGCGCAGGCCCGCAGCTGCCTCGGTCTCTGGTGAAGCTTGCAGCTCTTGCAGCTCTTGCAGCTTGCCTTGCATCCTGGGAATCTGAGAAGTGAACATGAAGGGCCTGACCAGCACAAGTTGCTATTTCTTCAAGCATTTCGGCTAACCAGAGAGCGGCATCAGCCCAGATAACGACGCGCCTCAACCTGCAGCTGCAAGGAATTGGCGTCCGTGGCCTGCTGGAAGGCTTGGAGCCTGCAGGATCTCTGGGCACCAACGCAAAAATCCCACGTGCACTTCGAGCGCTTGCAGACAATGGAAGCTGTCACTGCCGTGGCCATCAGCCCCAGCCTGCCATCCTCGCTGGAAGCTGGGCCTAGAAGAATGCTTGGCCAACCTGGGGTCTCGTGCTCGTCAACTCTGGCCATGTCACAGTTGCTATGCAAACCACGCACGGGCCGGGGATGTTGCAGGCAGCTTGACGGCCAGCCTGACGCCACCATGGAACGAAGGCCTCGGTTGGGTGCCCGGATATGTACAATGACACTCCCTGCAAACATGTCTAGCGCAGTCGTGCGCAACAGCACACTCCATCGCTTTCTCCTGTGGTGCTTGGCCCTTTCTCTGTCCACCACTTGTGGGTGAGTCTCGGCCGTGTAACTTGTGAAGCAATTTGAAGCATGAGGGCTGGGTCGAGACCGAGGGAACATCTTCTATCCATCAGAAGACCAAGCTTGACCCTCCATCAATGCAGATAACTTGGCCTGTCATGTACCTCATCTGCGACAACAGGCTCATGCAGCATGTCTGTATGAATGGCAAAGAATGCATGTAATGCTCTCATTTGTGTGTTCACTGTTGTATAGATGATGCTTATTGTGACAGCCGGCGAGAGAGAGAGAGAGAGAGAGAGAGAGAGAGAGACAGAGAGAGACAGAGAGAGAGAGAGAGAGAGCTCCAGAGGATCGCCCCCACATGAGTCCACTAACTTGAGGCAAAATTTCGACGACTGATAGCCTCTTATGTCCAAGTGTCTCGGAGCGGATGCAACAAACGACGGCATCTGTCAGGTCATCCTCGCACGAGCAGTTGGGATGAATGAATACGGGGACAACTTTTTGCACATGGCTTGCGTAACCCCCGGAACTTGATAGCTCTGCGGTTCCGCCGCACCAACTCATCAACGGCCATGTCCGCTAATGATAATGTTGCCAAGCGTCTGGCTTCCCAACCCGCTTCATAGGTGCCATTCTTTTCACTGCTTCGTAGCTTCCGTCCCACTCCTTGCAAGCTCACCCAAGTGACGCCCAAAAGGCTTCTACAGCCTAGAAATCCTCCCGCGCTGCAGGCAGAGTGTCGCTCCCAGCAGTTATCCGGGTTTCAATAAGGCCCGGCGCGACGCAGTTGACCCGCACAGGCCCGCAGCTTTTCGCCAACAGCCGTGTGAGTTGATGCATGGCCTCCAGCAGTCAGTGTCATGCACAGTGGCTGATGAGGCCTGTTTGCCGTGAGCCGTTGCCAGACGACTAAGCCATCGACAGCTCTTGTCATGCCTCGGAGAAAGACTGCTGCGCTGGCTGGGGTCTCTATGGAAAGCCCACGACCGGCCGGACTGATTAAGCCCTGCTGCTGTATGGGACACTGCTACCGACAGGTCGAACTCCAGCGACGGACCCGATCATCACGATCGAACCATCTCCCTTTCTAAGAAAGGGCATAGCCTGTGCGTAAAGTTGAAAAGCGCGTGCAAGCATCTTTCTAAAGCTTCCTGCTCCCCATAGCACGAGTCACTCGCGCGTCTCGCAGCTTTGATGGTAAATATGTGTGTGTGTGTGTATGTATATATTAATATATACAGGAAACAAACTACTGCTTGGTTTAGGAAGGACTGATTTCGTCGGCGATTCGCCTCCTTGTTCATCTTCCCTTGCAATCTTTCGTGGGAACTTTGAATGCCCTCATGTTGCAAACCCGAGCAGCACATTGTCCTGAAGACCCATCCAGTGCAAGCCAGCAGCAGCACGACTCAGCCAAAGAGGCCCGAAGCAATTGAGGGCCTCGGACATGCAGCTAGTGATGCCGCGGAGTCTCTGACAGCGGGTGCACTTCGACCTCCTCCGTTCTCTGTTCTCGCCCTTGCGCAACCGAGGCACAAAAATCTTGTGAAGATACCTCGGCGCAGGCGAATCCAAGAGCTGAGGTCTCCGAGGTGGGGAGGACGAGAGGATGGAAGAGAAGGGCCCCTTTCCCTTTTTTCCCAATTGGCTTGCCGGTCATCCCAAAGCAAGAGCCATAGCAGCCTATGCCGGCGGAGATCCCCGAACTCAAACAGTGCGAAAAACCATACCAGAAGCATGCCATTACGACCAGAAATTTTCAGGTCACAGGTCGGAACAGTTGCCACCTGTGCTTTTTCAGCATCTACGCCATGCGCACAGCCAACGACAGGCAACGCGACCACGACGACCACGACAACAAGGACCAGCAACAGGAGACAAAACGGAGACCAGCAACTGACCAGGACGACACGACACCAGAGACCAGCAGAAGACCAGCAGGACAGCACCAGGAGACCACCACGACACTGCCAAAATGCTTTTCCGAGAGTGCTGGCACATTCAGAACCACGATGCGAATGCCTTCCTTCCAAGTACTGAGACTCATGCTCCCCCCCTCAGCTTGCGGGATGCAGAGGGGACACCCGGATTCGCTTCCTCTAGTACTGCTGCGATTCAGGGCGCCGCGAGCATTCTGAGATCATATGTAAACGTCGGGCGCATGCCTCAAATCAGTTCTCCTTTCTAATACAAGAAGCACATAGTGTTACCTCACTGTTTGGGAACCAGCTCTGTAGCCACACGGCCTGGAGTTTGCGTGTTTCCATGCAAGATGCGATCCACCATCTGGCAGCAACTACGGGGCTCAACCTATTTAGGCTCGCTCCACTTAAAAAAGCAATTCTCGCCTTTGGCGAGCTGGTTCGGTCGGCTCTTGGAAGTTTCTGAGCAGACTTAGGATTCCCTGTTGGGGTTCCTTGTAAGAAGGATCCGGGGACTTGCTAAGGCTCTGTTTTCGGATCCTTCATCTTCTGAAACTCCCACTTTCAACGGTAAACGCTGACATTGCGCAGCGCTATCAGATCGAGAAACAGAAGCCACGGTCAGATGCCAGGCCGAAGCATCCTCCAAGACATTGCAGTGTCTGTGTGGGAAAGACAGGAAAGTCTGAGCAACCTCAGGGCCTCACGGCACATATACCCAAAATAAAAAAAGCTGTAGCTGCTCTATCTCCGACTGTCTTCATCATCTGTTGGAACTCTTTCCTGAATTTTTGAAGTTTGGGTGGCGATGATAACAGCTCCCCCCTACGTGGCCAAGCTGCCTGTGGTAAACCTCAGACTTTGCGCCACTTCCAATGTCCAGTTCTGAAGTCTCCGGATTGCGTGAGTGTCTAAAACATTTAAATCTTCAAACAGTGGGCTGCCAGCTCATTGCCGGCACAGGCTGCTAGCGCCGACTGAAACTTTCATCCCGTGAGGAACTCTGCTAGTCGCGCAGGAGAGGGACATCCTCGTAGTTGAGGGCCCTTTTGAAGGATGTTTGTGTGTTCGCCAGCATGGCCAACAAAACTTCTTGAAATTCACTGGAACGAATTCCTGCAAGCGCCATGGAGGCGAAAAGCTTCGTTGTGAAATTCATGACGAGGAAGAACATTCGCTCGCCACTCCAGGGGACAATGCCATGTAGTCTTCCCAAGTACACCATCCCATAAATTCCGAAGACGACTATCAGAGAGATAGCCAAGAGAGGACGCCCGAAGATATGACCTTGGCAAATGCAATACGCTCAGAAGTTCATCAAAAGAAGATCAATCCGGATCAAGCCAGAGCCGAATGTCCAACCAAAGTCAACGTTAGCTTGGATCAGCTGGGCCACCTTCGGGGTTCTCTTTCTTCCAGCGCAGTACCCAAAGAATCATGTCGCGAGAAGCCCAGAAGTACATAAGGAAAGATACCTTTGCTGGCGAAGCTCATTGCAAGTCGTTTCGCGTTTGATGTCGGGCTTGCTGCAAAACTGCTCTGCTCGTGCACTCCAGAAGCATGCAGCTAGGGGCAGCCAAGGCGCACAAACTATACAGTATCGGATAGGGGCGCTAGAGATAAAGTTTGCACTCCAAGCGAGGATCATGTAGACGTTTGTGATGACCAGAGGCTCAGATACTTCTGGTGCAGGACGGCTAAGTGCACACGTCCCGGCCAGGATAAGCAGAATTGGAACGTTGATCAGCCACTCAGCATAGAAGACACTGTACACCGGCAAGCCGTCCAAGTCAGCATCGCCAACTGAAGCTGCATGTGCAAACCAAGCTGTGTCCCCTACCAGAAACACGGCGTTCTCAGCAAGAAGCACGGCAAACGTGGTGCACAGTAGTGCAGACGGGAGAAGGGACTCCCTGATGTTCGGAATGAGGTGAATCGCTTTCTGGGCAGTCCGATGTGTAAGAATCACCGAAACAAGCTCGTGCAGCAAGACCGCGGACAAAGCTGATGCAATGTAGCGGCTGTACGGAATTAGGTCTGCAGAATCGTCGTGGTGCAGCTCGCACTTCTCAATGCTTGAACATACGGCGGGACGTGCGAGGGCATAGCAAAGGCACACTGTCAGTGCTGTCACCAGCACCCATGTGACCTTTCGACTGAGCAGCTGCCTGATCATGCTAATGTCGCTCACTGTCTCCTTCCTCGCCAGCCCTGAATTGAGCGAAGAGTCAAGCCCTGAGGCCCCAACAACCTCAGGATTGGATCCACGTCCTAGCGGTGCTTCAATGTCAGGCAACTCATCGGGATCAGAGCATGGCTCAGGAACAACTGGTGCGTTCTTCTTCATCTTTAAACGTTCATGCATTCAAGGACTTGGGCCTGGAACCCGGACGGCGAGCATGCGCAAAGCTGCTCACCGAAGGATGCGCCAAAAAAAAATACACATAAATCACATGAACAGCATCTGAGGCGCTCATCATCGATTAGCTCCAGGTTCCCATGCGGTATGACCTTTCCCAGGCCGGCATTGCCTAGGTGACGGCGGCAAAGCCGAGCTGAGAAAAAAAGACCACACTCCACCTCCACGGCCAAGGCGGCCAAGGCGCAGACTAAAAGATCCAGTCGCCCACATCGTTTGAGAACCTCTTCGACTAGGCCTTCGCAGCCCTCTCGTTTGCTGCAGTCTGCCTGTATATATATTCCTCCTGGAAGGGTAGCTGCCAAAGCTGTCCCTTCTTCCACCGTGCTGTGGCCTCGGCTGATACTAGAAAGAGGGCCCGTCCAGGGCTATCGTCCCAGTCCAAGCCCTTGCATCCCCGAGCTCTCTGGTCGAAATCCCTTGGTCTCTTGGCGGCCCACTGTTCACCACTACCCGGTAGCCTTCGGCAGCAAGGCGCTGGGCGACTGCCTCCATCGCTATATCGAATGGCCAACAACCCTCAGAACATGCAAAAGGATACGAGGAGGAGTGAGTACCAAGAACACCGAAAGCACGAACACAAATCTCAGCAGTCGAAAACATCTGATCCCACCGGACAGCGGATCGGGATTCCGGCTTGGGTCTGCTGCCCTGCACCACCGGCCTTGCCAATGCCAGTGGAGCTTCCTGTTATCAATGCCACCTTCTGCTGCTCTGCGGCACCTCATTCCGTGTGACAGACAAATGTGCGTAGAGTAGGGAGCCGATAGCCGATTTAAGGTGCCGCCAAACGAAGAACACAACCAGATCGCAAGGCCGAGCTGCAAGGTGAGCTCGCAGGCCTTTTCAACACGAGCACACCAGTCCCAGCACCGAGCGCCAGGAGTGGCAGCAGGCCCTGGCCACGAACGGATAGCGGATAGCGTGCCTGGCTCTGCGAGTTTTCAAACACCCACCTGTCTTTGCGGAGGTGGCTGCAGCTTGACCAGCGCCGCGCAAGCTCTGCGATGAAAGCGCGCCCACATCTTTCCGACGACTAGCGTCACTTGAGCCAGGACGCTTGCAAACGAACTCACCTAAAAACAAGCGTGACAGCTGAACACATCTTGCCATCCGAGGAAGCTTGACGAAACTCCGACTCTTGAACGTTCCCTCTTGGGCTCCAGCTGGCAGCGAGCTCTTGCCACGCCTGTTGCAGCTTACTGAGTCTGGTTGAGGCAGTCTTCTCTGCTGCACTTCTTCCGGCATGCACAAACAGCCCTTGATCAACATGCGAAAGATCTGACTCTGACTTTTGACGGCGCTAGATTAAGTCACTCGATCAGGGAAGGCAGCGGCCGATGCAGCTTTACAAGCGCAATCGTTCATTCACCGCCGCGGGATCAGCGTGAGCCCCAGTGCCGTTGGGCAGGGGTGCAGTGAAACTCGACAGCTTGTCCGCTGCCTTTGCTTGCGTTGCACTGTGTCTCCGCAAGTGTAAACCCTCCGTGAGTCCGGGCTGTTGTTTCGGATCGTCCAGAACCCCGCTTCAGCTTGAGCATCCTGTCCAGTCAGGTGGAACTGGTTCTGAGCTTCGGAAGGGAGCTCGCGGTTCTTCCACGCAGAGCCTGCAGTGATTCTGGTCCAGGTCATGGATGAAACTCTTGCAACATTGAAAGCATTGTAGCGGGCCATCGCTGGAATTGGAGTCAGCGTCAACGGGTGCGGTCAGCCAGGATGGTCACATCGACACGTGGAATCATGGCTTTGATCATCCGCAGTTCCTCAGCAACGACACACTCTTCAAACGCATTCTGGCGAGATCCTGGTCATGGCTGAGATGCGTCCTCATGCCACCCTTGTGAGCCTTCCAGCGAGAGCCTTTTCAGCCGCGGCCGCTTCCTCAGTTGTAGTATCACTGGCTTGCAGGTGACAGGCTGTGAGCTCCAACGGCGCCAAAGCGCTCCAGGGTTTGCAAAGCCCGAAGAATCGCAACCTTTGCCCTGGGCCAGTCGATGCCGGTAATGCACAGATCCTGGCCGTGACCACTGGTGCTGGCCAGCTTTCAAACTCGGTTCAACTCCTCGAAGCTACTACAAGCATCACCTGTCTTCCAACTCGTGGTCTGGGCTCTCACTGCTTGAAACTTGACCCAGCCACGTGAAGATTTAAAGCTGAATTGCTGGAGCATTTCCGAATCACGACAGTATGTGCGGCAAGCACCTCTCGGGTTTATCGGGTTTATCGGGTTTACCGGGTTTATCGGGCTTATCGGGTTTATCGGGTTTATCGGGTTTATCGGGTTTATCGGGTTTATCGGTGCGCGTCCGCTGTTTGCGCGCGCAATGAGCACCTCCAGCACTTGGCACGTCTCGAGGATCAGGGACGTCACCTGCTAATCAAGGCAGGCTCGAAGGTCATCAACGGCTACATGCCCTTCACATGGTTACCTGCAACAGCCTTCAGGCAATGTGCCTCCATGACTGGAGGAGAGCCCAGGCAATCGTCGTACCAGAACTGCACTGTCAACCTCAGAAACGAATGCGCATGAGGGCTACTAGTACCTCGTTGGAATGCGAGAGTATGGCAAGTGCGGCAAGAGATACAGTTCCCTTAGAATTTTCTAACAAATTCCACGGTCTCCGGAATCGTCCCCTCAGAAGCAAACTGGGCACGCAAAGAAATTTCCACATAGAGATCTTACCGACGAGGAAGGACCTGGTTCTCCGGTCCAGTTTTCGCATGACAAAAGATTAATGAGATACTTACGTCTTACGTGGTCTACAAAAACTGAGAAATAACAAATCTTGTGGGATCTGTATGTGGTGCTGGATAAAACTATATTTAAAGAGTCGATGCCGTGACCGTGTAAAGAATTCTGGTGGCAAATCCCGAGAGGATTCCAACCCATCATGTCACACCAACAGGGTGCCAGCGACGGGTTTCCTGGGTCAGATGTTTATGTTTACAGCCACCGTATTGAGACCTGGTTCGCACGAGTCCGGACATCTAGACAAGACGGAAGCCCTAAGCCTGCGCATCCCAGTCCTAGCTTGTGAGGAATAGCCTCAACCTGTAGAGCTTGCCATGTGCGTATGTTTGCCGGATCTTCCACCCACGACAACACTGATCAAGAAACACGGACTTCTTCAGAAACCTCTGTGGAACTGCGACAGCCACTAGAAAGCATGGTGGTGAGCTCTCGCATGCGAGTGGCAGCCTGAGGGACAGCGCCCAGGTACTTAGCCACGCTGCTTCGATGCTCATCTCCGGGCCGAGCCACCTGACCAGGCCTAGCACTCCCGGGGGCTCTGACCGGTCAAAACCAAGCATGCCAAGCCGCCGCAGCTGCAACATTTCCACAGCACGGCAACACGCGGAAAGCCAGTTCAGATCCTTACTGGCTGATGATCGATCATGTCTGGGTCGGGGGGCGAACAATTCAAGCTGTGCACAACAGTCTTAGTACACAGGTCTTACTCGTGATTTTCGCCGCAGCTGAGCCTTGCTACACTAGAGCTTCTCAAGGTTCGCCCTTCACGCCATCCACTCGACCTGCCTCGTCTGTGCCTGGACGGCGCCCCACCCAACTTTTGCAGACAATTGACACCCGATTGCAGCACCATGCAATTGATGCTGAGGTAGCCTGACATCAGATATCATCAGATGCTGTGCTTGCTGGGCAGCAAATACTTGGAGACGAGCATCTGCCAAAGCCACTTTGCGAGAACATGTTGAAACCGAAACCGGTTCGCGAAAATCCGGCGACTCTGGATTGAAACACCTAGAATTCCAATGTTCTGGAGATATCGGACACCTCAATTGTTCAGACACCCAATGGTAGCAGGATGCTGCGTTCTTAGTATTATATTTGCAATACACTGCGGATTTGGCCGTTTGTGCTGCTTTTGCTCTTTCGCATTGCACCCGGTCTACCTGGAGCACCTGCCCATTTTCGGTTCTAGCCGGAGGTGGGTCAACCACCAGCAAATAAGAACCTTCCACCGTTGTTCGGTCCAGCTGAAAACGTGAAACCGACATGGAACCGTGAGGGGGTCCGGCGCAGGAAATGAAAACGGCCTTGCAGCAACACGTCTTCAAATGGCGCCTGGCCCCAATGCAGCCAATATCCCACATACTTGCAATGGTATGCGTCAGATAAACATCCCACCTTGTGTCCATTTACGACTCCCCCAGACTGTCAGTTACATCGTTACTTGAAGTTCCATTTGCCAGCCTCCCAAATTCATGCACGAGGACTGACTGGTTGACCACTGTGTGTCTGTGACGGGTGAATAATTGTTCTCCCGGAGCTAAATGTAATTCGTAGCAATTCAATACAAGTAATACTACAAGAAATTTGTGACATCAGTGGTATTGATTGTGTCTCGTACTCAGCCGTAGTACCTGGCAGCAACCGAAGCCCAGCAGCATTAGCAGCATATGTGAAAGAGCAGCAGCAGGAGTCTTCGTAGGAAGCAGTAGCGGTAGCAGTCGTTGTCCTCATCGTAATAGCAGCGATAGTATTGGATTAGTATGAGTACGAGCAGTCAACCCTCGAATTTTTGACACTCACACTCGGACTGGCCAGGCAAGGTCGGCAGCGATACTGGGTCAATCGTTAACTTACCCTTTCGGCAGATTCACCTAACAGGTCGCCGTCAAGACTGGCACCCACGCAAGCCAGCCACAACTAACAACGCATAGCCCATGACAGTTTGACCGCAGTCCCCTGCAGCCCCTCGAGCAGGATCAAACAGCCCTAACAACCTGCAGAAGAGCAAACAACCAACTCTAAGTTCCGTCCTGGGAGGGATCCGTGAAACAGCTGCCCTCCTACCCTCGCATGCGCTGAAAGGCTTCCAGGTACATCTCCCAATATCGAGGCGGAAGCCCACCTGAAATGCTTGTCAACCGTCTGTCCGAGTTGCGGCAGGCAGCACCAGAAATGCGCAGCCTCCGCCCCAGCGACAGGCGCGATGCCTCAGCCTCGCGCACTGAGGCTCTGTCCGGCTACTGGACTTGCATGCATTCGTTGTGTCTCATAAATTGTGTCGCTGTGTGTCGGACCATGGAAATCCGTCAAAGCATCCGTGCATCCGGGCTGCACCAGCGAATGTGCCCGAGGGCCAGAAGGTGATGTCTGCGGCCCTGCCTCGGGCAGCGTGGACCGCACGAGAATGACTTCTGCATGTCAGCTTCTCTTGTGTCAAGGCGATGTGCTGCTAGGGCACACCACAGATCGGCCAGCGCAACTGCATCCTTGTTCTGGACGCATGTCTGCGCGAAAGCAGCTAGCCTTTGCTGAGCCATCAGAGAAAGCAGTTTTGGGCCTGTACATGCACGAGCAAAACGAAACAATCCACAGAGTCCGAGCGTCGCTTGAATGCCAGACCTGCAGATCAGAGTTGAATGCTATGTCTCCAAGGAGGGCTCAGGGGAGCTTACAGTTGCAGGGTCCGATGCTGCTCAGTCGAAACGCTTACACGAACGTTTCCTTGCCTCACTCAATCGGTACAATCCAACTCCTGACAAAGCTTCAGCAAAGCAAGACTCCTTTGCCTGAGATATGGAATCAGCGAAGTTCCCGTGAAACCACACATATGAAACAAACCCGACGCACTGGTAATGTGCATGGATCTTGGGTAGCAAGCCTGCACCTGCGTGCATCGGCATGTGGAAACTCAGCCATGCAGGAAGTGGCGTCCGTGAGCAGTGCCCGTATCAGCTCCGCCGTCAGCTCTAGAGGGAAGCAGAACGACATTGCCGCTGCAGCCGGGTCAAGCGCTTGACAAAGCCGCAGCGCTGACTGGAACCCATCTTGTGCTGAGAGAGCCAGCACTGCAACTCTGGAAATACGACACCACTTCGATTGCAAGCGTTCAGTAGCGAACGTGGTGCCGGGAGCTGAGGCAAGAGCTGCTTGGAGCTCGAGGTGCTCCCTGCACCCTGCGGATACGCACTTGCCAGGATCAGCCACAAACAAAGCATTTCTGCATTGATGCGCTGCCTGCGCGAGCTGTAGCAAGCCGCTTGAAAGCTTGTCCTCCCATCCACTTCAACGGCATGCGGAGATGAGCGCCCCCAGCCAGCACCAAGCAAGAGTTGGGCTTCGCCTACGAAGTTTGACGGTGCCCGGCAGCCATCCACATCCACGCAAACGAAAACTTGCGCTTCAGAAGAGCCCTCGCAACCCCGTAGGTCTGTCCATGGCCAGTTCCGAAGAGACTGCGCACAGATCGTCGGAACCTGTCGTGGTCATGGGGAACACGGATGAGAGCGGACATCCTCAAAGTCAAAGGTACTATTAGATGGAAGTTCCAGCCAGTTTGCAAAGCCACCGCCTGCCATGCCTGCCGCGGCTCCCAGCGCGAAGGACTGAGCAAACGCGGTGAATGGCGGTGCACTACACCGAAAGAAGAAGGTTCATGCGTACTACTACCACGACCGTCGCCACAACAAACCTCGGAGAAAGTAATTAGAATGGGGCTTCGGGGCCCATTATACCATAATTGTAATAAGGAGCCCCCAAAATAATATAGGCATCAACTATCTCGGGGCCGTCGTCACCCACACAGGTTTGCCCGGACATGAGCTTGGTCGCCACATCGGGATGGCGAAAGCAGATTTTACTGACTTGCAAAAAGTTTGGAAGCACTCTTCACTTCCCGTTCATCGGAAGGTTCATATTTACAAAACTCTGGTTGAATCCAAACTGATGTATGGTCTGAGTTGCTTATGTCTTTCCGCAGCCGAACGTCGACGTCTGGCTGGTTTCCAAAACCGATGTCTACGTCGCATCACTGGCATCCCACGCTCTTTTGTCTCCCGTGTTCCGAAGACGGCTGTTTTACATCGGGCATGCTGCAGTGCCGCTTCTGACATGCTCGTGCAACGCCAGCTGCTTTTGTTTGGCAAGGTCTTAAGATCTCCACTGGACCACCCTTTGCACGTATCTGCATTCATACCTGGAACTCTTCAGCCTGCTACCAGCAGGTATGTGAGGCGAGTAGGTCGACCGAGACGGGAATGGGTTTCTGAAGTAAGCAGTAGAGTCTTTGATTATTTTGGCGGCCACCGTGAAGTAAACAGACTTGTACATGACTCCGCTGTCTGGTATCGAACAGTGCGTCAAGCCATATCAGTCCACGCGCCGCGCGGCGTATGACTGACTGACTGACTGACTGACTGCCTGACAAAATAATATAGGCAATTACTGAGGCTTTTATCTAGACCCATACAAGTGACCGTACGGGCCTCAGAGGCGAGCGCCGCGTCTGAGCCACTTGTGGTGTGTAGGAGGGCAAAGTGTCTCGCCTGAGTACTTGGCTACGAGGGCTCCCCTAAACCAGAAAGCCCTAAACCCGACAGTAAGGCCATAAAGTTTGGACATGGCATCTGATTCTGATTCTGGGCTCTCCACCAGGTGGTCCACGCGACCACCGACACAGACCATCGTCGGCTCCTTCTTGTCCAATGGGTACCTTCCGGCAAAAGCATCCGAGGCGCGGCTCCAAGTTCAGTAGCAAAGCTTGTGCTCAGGCTTGGGCATTTTCACGCTGAACACAAGCCCGGGTCCATACATGGTGTTCACAGGCATGTAGGGCTCAATTGAGATCGACCGCCACGTAGTTTGTGCCGAGATGACGGAATCCTTGGTGCAAGAAACCAGGCACGCCTTCTCACAGCATTGGCTCTCCGATGAGATCTCGGAAGGCGGCGAGAGCACGCAGAGATCTTAACACCTCACTGGCAAGGAGTTAGGATGCTTGACCTGCGACTCGCAATGTGTGCTCAAATTTCTGGATCAACTCGCACATCGAGGGCAACACCTCACTTAACTCCTCTGCCGCTGCAGCATATGGTTCGGCGGATGGCCTGCCTGGCCAATCCAAGACATCTTGCAGGGTCAGAAGACAGGGCTCCTTTCCCCGCCTGCCGACTGCACCTCGAGCAAGGGCATGTCATGCTTTCTACGATGCTCGGCTCAGCGAGCATGTCAAGGATCCCACCGTCTGAGAGCTGCTCGGTGAACCAAACGGGGCGCTGGAAACTGCCTCGGGCGCATGCGAACGTTACACATAAGCTCTCCGCGCCGTTGCCGTTGAAGCTTCTCCTTCGACCAGGCTGCATACAACTCCTCCACCTGGACTGGTACTTCACGTTCAAAAGCATCCCCGGGCTCTTCGGGGCGCACCCCTGCCTCGCTAAGGAAAGCAGACGGCGGTTTTGGAGCCTCCTGCGAGCCCGTCGCACCTGGAGACTAGGAAATCACCTAAAACCTCCTTCGCGACCTGCTCTGCAAGAAAGTCAAGGCAAAGAAAGAGCAACTGAGCAACTGAAGATTTTTGGCTCCCGCATGGCTGATCCGAAAAACGCATGGCAGGTGAAGATGCTATGGGCTTTGGGCAATGTTGGGGCACTTGCAGTGGGCACCTGCCAAGAGCGCCGCCAGTTCTCCGGCCGCTCGCTCGAGCGCAGCGTGGGGCACCGCTGGAGCTGTCGCCGAGGCCGAGTTCGAGTTCACCTCCAAGCAGACTGCAAGGCTAAGATCTTCTGAGGGCGCAGGTTGTAGCTGTCTTCAAGTCTCTCCGTGGCTGAAGGCAGGGGTGGCTTCTGCCCTCACACAAGTCTCTCCCACTGCGGCAAATTGTGCCATGCCATGTCCGTCGCCCGTGGCAATGTAAGCTTCCCACCAACGATGCATTCCCGCTGCTGCTGCCTCAGGTACACGAATGCGAGATGCCAAACATGCTCTGCAGCAAGCGCCACCCTCTGAGCCGAAAGGCCACTTTGGCTGCTGGAGTGTTTCTCTCCTGGGTCATGCACGCAAGAGCAAGTAGATCACCTGAGCTTGGTGCCTTCATGCGGGGGTGCCTGTGGCCATGACCTTCAGCGCCTGCCAAGCAGCACGGGACCTGGTTTCCCCGTCTTGCGTCGTCTCTGCCAAGGCCTCCAACAGCCGCGTGCGAAGTCGCTCTCCCGTGCCTCCAGGTCCAAAACGATAGCTCTGGGGACTGAGAGGCTTTTCAGCAAGGCTTGCCAGACTCGCGCCGACACTTGAAAGCCAAGTCCGTGGCTGGCCGCGCGGTCATCGAGCTGAGGCACCTCCGAAAGGAGAGCCGCTTGCTGCAACACATTCTCAAACTCCCCACGGCAGCGGCCCAAGAGTTGCATGACATGCACATTGTGCGCTCTGCGAAGTGCGTGCGTGAGCGCGTGGCAGAGGCGCCTTTCCGGCACCAGGCACTGCAGTCTTCTTGGCTGAACCTCAGGCCCACTCCCTTGTGCAGCCGCCCTCCACTCCAGTCTGCCAGCAAATGGTCTCAACGGCCTTTCAAGCTATCATAAGCTATCACATGGAGCACTGCGTTGAATGCAGTTTCGCCGTCATTTTCAACGAAACATAGACTTCACCATGCTCTAGCATGCTCTAGCGTCTGGGATCGCTGATGGTGCTCTTGGTCATCTACTGGCAAAGGCCCACGGCCGCCTGCTTTCATTGCAAACGGTGTATCCGAAGTCGAGGCAGCTGAGCTAGAAGCCGGTATGAACCTCTGGCACAGAGCAAGTGGGAGTGACCTAATGTTCGCTCTGACCTGTTCTCTCCCACAGCTAGTTCAAACTTCAAACTTCGTAATGCCATGTGGCCGTGCCTCCCGTGAAGCTCGGAGATATGCGACCTCGCGATACCAGCGGCTGCAAGCTCAGCTTACGTCGTTCACTCTCGCGATTTGTGCTTGGCGAGCCTCCTGGAGCAGTCGAAGGAGTCGCGTGTCGGATAAATGCAACGAGACTCTGCCTCTGACAGTGGACACGAGCCGTAGGTCCGCTCCGCTTCTCATTCTCATGGGTGGGTTGCCAGCGCCTGTCATGCTCGCGGAGTTGAAGAGCTCTGCCAGCATATGGAGGTGCTCGGCCTGGCAAACCGAGTTGGAAAAAACCTACGATGGCGCAGCAAGGCTGACAGGTTCTCATGCACTTCACTTGGTTTCATGCCAGCCAAGGGCATTCGCCCGAAAACGCTCCGGTCTAGGCCCCTCAAGTGGCTCACTTCCGGCCGGTGAGCTTCCTGCAAGCAACATGATCTTTTTTGCGACTGTTGTTGGCTTCAGATCGTGCCGCGCGTTATCTGATCCCTCCCTCCCGCTCCTCCACTTCCTTGCCAAAAAAAAAGCTTCATGCCAAATGCATGGGGCATGCAATCCCAAGGTGCAACACACATCAAGGCTGTCGCCGATGCAGCAGAGGCACTCCCACTCCCACTTCAACATCCACGGAGATTTCCAGCCAGGCAATTGCCAGGGACGAGGCTCCCGGACGTAGTTGCACTCGGGCAGTTGGTAGCCAATGATCTGCCAGAAGTCAGAGTGCCACACTCTACTGGGTTCTTGGTGTGGCATTCTATCATGGTGACTTCAATTAAAACCGTTACAAGAACCCAGGTCGGGCCGACTTTGAAAAACAATCACAGCCTTGGAACAGTCCAGCTTTTCTTGGAGCCTTAGACACGTTGTTTTGGCCAACGCGGCACCTTGTAGGCAGGCAAGAACCGATTCTGCGGATCCTCTTCGACTGATGGACGGGTGATGAGGCCCTTCTTCTCTGATCCGCGCAGAATCGCGCGGAACATGCGGTCCTGCGTTCAGCTGCAGGGCTCCACTCACGGCACACACACACACACACACACACACACACTAGCCAGAGTCGGAGGAGTGAACAAGCAGCTGGCTCTTTGCTGCACCAGAGTCCTTGCGCTTGGCCGCTGTGTTGCGATGCAGAACTCCTTGCACCGTGACTTCGTCAATCACTTCGCACGCCTCGTCGAGCATGTCCTGGAAAGGGTTTCTGCATCTTATTGCTCACACACCCGACAAGGACTCGAAAGCCAGTGGCCGTGCCTTGACCTCATCCATGACCTCTTGATGGCTGGCCGGCTGTTTGTCCCCTGACCGGTCGAAAAGGAAGCTGACACACCCCCTGCTAGGCTGCTAGAACTGAAGATCTCTGCACCTTCTCCATACACCCAGGCACACAAAACAAATCCGACAAAAAGTGTCCTTAGGAGCACAACAGCAGCCGAGCTGCCATATTCCAACTCGACCGTATAACGAAGCACCTTCTTCATGGCTTTCTTGTACTTGTTCCTGACGTCGGTATGATACCGCTGCAGCACAAGTTGACATGCGAGATCACCAATTTGGAGTTTGGAGACCAGTCAACTTCGAGAGACTTGACACACATGTCTCAAGACAGGAGCAGCCAAGATCGTACAAGCGGCTTCATGAAGATGTTGTATGCACGGTTGCGAAGATTGCGACGCGCGCGGTCTTCATAATACCTCCATCGACGGAAGTAGAGCGTGTAGCAGCTGTAGAGGCTGCGCCGTGCCACCTTTGACCGAGATGAGGTAACCTGGTCAACTGCTGTGGCACCAGCAAAAGCAGGAGCAGCCACCGGGTCCTGCAGATGCTAGACACCGCAGCTTTTGTCATACGTCAACTCTCAGTGCCTCAATACTCAAGGCCGGAGCACGGTGGCTTTCAAGCATCCCTCTCCTGCGGGGCAATCGCCGTGACGTGGCACGGTGCTGGCTGTTTGTCCTGCGTACGCCTGAACACGCGGCACGTGCTTGCTGCTAGGCACGCAGCAACCAGCAGCACCGTTTGGCTGCCCCCGGAGCTAAAGCTTTGAAAGCTGCGTTGTGTCGACGAGGACCAGGCCGGGCCACGCTGCCCCACTCGACCGGTGCTGGGACTGCTGACGCCGCTCGGGCTAGGAGAAAGGAAGCCTGGCGCAAAGAAAAGCCCTGAAGCGAGGAGGAGACCGGCCGGCCATAAGGCCGAGGTCCGTGGACCCATTGCTCCCTCAATGCGAGTAGCTACTCAGCTTTTAAGCCAGCAGCTCCGAACAGCGAAATCACCTTTGCGTCACTGTCAGACACCCCACGAGACCGCGCAACAACACAGCATGAAGGCTTCAGTGAGTCAGGACGGAGCCAGGACTGTTCCACTCTGCCAGCGAAGAGATCACTGTCTGACGAAAAGAAAGCGGGTGCGTTCTCGCTGTGCCTCCTGCAAGACGGACATGTTCCTTTGGATCGTCCTGCATGAGGGCTGCCAGGCTGCCACTTTGAAATGTGCAGCTGTGGTTGACAGGAAGCCGACGACAGGAAGCTATGCACAATTCGTGACTAGCTGCTCATCTAGCAGTGTTCCATGGACCTGGACCCACCCGCCCCCTCTTGCTGCCCTGCCTGGATATTGCGTGACCTGGGATTGAAGCAGTTCTCAGTCAACACTTGGCAACAGGTGCTGCAGCTGGCATCTCCCAGCAGTATCCCCAATGTGCTAAAGATTGGCATTCACAACCGCATCATGCAGCAGCACACTTTTTGCACTTCGAACAACCGTCTGATTGACGCCGTCAAGAAGCTATTGTTGCACTCTGCAGATTGTCAAGTTCGGTCTACCTGCGCTCCTTTCATCGACGCTTCCGGCGTTACGTGTCGCCATTTCCATCCGTGACGTAGAATGGCGCGAGCTCCGTGGCATGCAGCCACTGTTGCGCTTCAGCAGCTCTGCTCGAGATTGGTAATCCTCACACACACTCTCTGGGTAGACCGCGGTGGCAAATGCCAGGGTCCACGACGGCTCACGCACCATCTTCAGCTCAAAGCTCTGACTCCGCAGACTTCTGCCGCTTCTTCTCCTGCCAGAACAACACGCAGCACATCTGTAGCCAACAATAAGGATACTGAACTTTTTCTTTCTTGCAAACCGGAAAGCCTAGAAAATGTCCAGCAAGAAAGCAATTCGGAAAGTGTGGTTCGTTTGAGGACGCTAGCGCAATTCAGCATGAGAGTCCTGACTAGACTTGACCGCAGATCAAGGTAGAGGTCGGCACATGGCACAGTTCTTAATCCAATTTTCGAACGTTGGGAATGGCGACAAGGTCGAGAAGAGGAAACACGCAGAGTCAACCGGGAGAAACTTGCCAAACGGGCTGTCCACAGAGACATCTTTGACATACATACATACATATATACCTACATATACACACACACCCACCCCAGCATCTTCAGCTTGGGAGGAGGGAAGAAGATCTTCATCAGCAACGAAACGAAGCCGCCCAACCCTGCCACACTAAAAATGCTGTGCCAGGTGTCATGCTTCGCGCGCTTCTTCTTGATGATCGCCTGAAGACCATTCGGCATTCAGAGAAAAAACGCCGCTCTGCGCATGCGAGGCCTCCAACTCTACGCTTGCCGGCTGTGGCATGCTTGTCAGATATACTCAAACCGCAAAGTTCCGGTAAACTGCAGGAGAGCTTCTTTCGTGCGGCTTTCGTCCACCAGCTTTATCTCGCCCAGGTGCAGGTCGTCTTCCAGGGGGGTGCCTCGACCGACCCGCTTTCGATGTCCCCGTAACCATCAAAGCACGAGCCCGCTTGCATTCTGGCAAAGGTGCATTTCGCATCCTTCACTGCCTCGCTTTTGAACCTCAAGGGGTATGCTGCTGCCTGGCTGGGATCTACAGCTGTGGACAAATGTGACAAAGACCTGGCAAGCAAAGCGGCGCATCGAACGAAGGCAGATCCTTCGTGCCAAACCTTGTTGCATCATACCTGATGGTTGCAACCCCGGCCACGCCGGACGATCGCGCTCGCTAGACTCGGCAGACGGCGCGGTCTCTGGTGCAAAGCTTGAAAAGGCCTCTTCAAGTCCCACCATCGCCAATCCTCCGCATGGCTCCACCTAAGAAATCATCTCCAAGTGGAACATACGCACATCCCATGCGGAAACAACTGTAATTTGACAAACGCTCCACATGGTGATAGTCTTCCAGCCAAGCTTCCAAATGTTTACCCCCAAGTTTCTGCCGCGCGAGTTCACCTGCGCACAATGTAATACTATGATTCGTAGGGACTGCTGCAGTATTCTTGCCACTATATCCTGTATCCTGCTGACTTGGAGTCTACAGTCTACAGCGTGCCAACAATACTGCTCCATCGCAGTCTCGCCCCAGTCCCAGCGGCGAGGTCGCCGGAGCATTGCACATCGATTCTGCCGGTTCGGCCGATTGGGAGGACATGGACGGTGGACAAAAATCCCACGACGATGTGGGCAAAGCCCGGTGGCTGTTCTAGACGAGGTCCGGCTTGACTGGTCTGTTTCTGTCCGTGTCTCGGCCGGAATTGCTCGTTGGCAGCATGGTGCTCCGGGCTTCTGCCTGGATCCTTCCCTTGTCCTAGTGGCTGCACAGGTTGGTTACGTCGGTCACTCTCGTGATTGCCTGTTGATGGCGTGCTTCTGGGTTGCTGTTTTGCTCAGGGACTCGATCGATGTGCCGGTCGGCATCTTTGCGACACACCAGTCGGTGACCGATGACCTGCCTGCTGGTATTTGACAGTGACATTCATCTGCCCAGTGCTGTCCCTGTTGTGCGTAGAAGCTGGCTTTAAGCAACCCAAATTGGCACGACGGCTGTGTCGGTCTGTGATTGTCCGTTCCCGCACGACGTGAACGGCAGAGTGGCACAAGTACAATCATCAGGAGCTCAAGAACACCTCCTTGACAAAAACACACAGGCATACACGTGCGTCTGTATGTGTAAGTGCAATCGTCTCTGTTGGATCCTCCCTGCCTGGTGCCAGTAGGTATGCGGGATGAAAAGTGTATCCCCAGGTCCCATGTCGCCATGCAGCCAGGTAATGTTGGCAAACCGTGGGAAATTTTCCAGATCCACGGCATCCTTGCGAGCGACTTATGACTAGGACTGCTGCGGCTCGCTGCACAACTCACAAGTGTCCTGGCGGACGGGGGACGTCCCTCGCACCTGGCAGGTGACTAAAGCGCTGCTATAAGCAGTAGCTCCACGCGTGGCAAACATGTGTGGCAAACATGATGCTTTCGTGCTGCGCCTTGGCCACATGCGCGTACATGTTAGGAGCTTCATCCTGGTGTACGAGCATGACCTTGCTGCCGTGCATGGCGCAATTCACGTCCCAAAAGGGATGGGGTCTCTGCCAAAACTACTGCCCAGAGGAACATTAAGACCAGATAAGCCCGGTGGCACTCTTGTAGCCGTCCAGCAGCATCAGAAAGTTCTCGCCGTCATCATTGTGCAGAACCTTGGGGGTAGTCTGTCTCAATGCTTGAGCTTCCATTCAAGCTTCGAGCACCTGGGAGCCATGCCGACATAGTGCCACCGCTGCTCATCCAAAGCGTGACAGACTGAGGCCATACCTGTGACTTGGGACAGGGTCAGAAAGACTCGGCGGTATCTTTTGCTCTGGACCGCCTGCAGAAAAAAGTTTCGTCCCACATGAAGCACATTGCAGCTGCAAAGTTGTTGTTTTCCGACCCATTCTACATGATGCATCATTCGACTGCTACTGTAAGCAACGCGTGATTCGTCATCTGAATCACCCTAGCCAGAATACCAGAAGCCCCGGCATTGCCTGGAATGGCCGAGAAAAGGAAAATAGGGTTCAATACAGCTTCCACTCCCACTCTTGGGCAAAAAGAAACTCCATCTTTTGAGGTCCCTTACCCTAAATAGTAGGATCCTTAGTATACGGACCCCAAAATATGGGTACGAGCACCCGCAACTATCGGAAACCCCCTTTTGGGCCCCACCTCTTTGCATCTCGCCGGTTGCGGCAGGTCCAAGTCCGCCAACGCTTCGTCCTCCTCCAAGCCGATCACCGCCTTAGAAGGAGATAGGAGCCCCAGAAAGAGGGGGACACTCCAGAGGAGGTGACCTGGGTGGTCTTAAAGATATTATGGAGTACAAAACATCTTGGGTAAACATCTTGGGGGAAAAGAATGTGATCTTTAGCACTAAACTCCGCAGCTGCTTGCTGCTGCCTAAGGAACATAAAGCTGGTCTTCTCGATCTGCCTTGACAGCTAAGCAACACTGGCGCTCTGCCGCTTTCCGAGCCCTTGCGTGCATGACGACCGCTGCACCTCATAGATCTCCTTGACGAACTTATCGAAGGGCCACTGGACGGTTGGCCCACCTCGCTCTTCCACCTCGTGCCCACACAAGCACTCATACAATAGTCAGGAAGTATGCTTCCAATGGTTCCCCACAACTCAACACCGCGCGCCACCATGCTTTGGAACTCTCCAGCCCAACGCACTCCCAACTCCAAGGGCTCCGGAGCACACTAACCTCCAAAGGCTGCAGAGCACAACATGTCACAAAGCTCTCCACGGCACCTTTTTCATCTCAATGTCGATGACTTTGTCCTGCCCCCATAGATCGACAAGGTAGTCATCCGTCCACTTGTCAAATGCCCTCCTGCAGCACATGTGCCGCTGGTCACATGCAGGTCAAGAAAGCAGCATCATGTGTAATTACGCCGGGGAGCTGGGCTCGAGCAGCATTTCGAAGCACAACCGGTCCTGGAAGCATCGAATGTCACGAAGAAAACCCGCATCAGCTGCTCAACATAATGACAGAATGATCCCAGATAGATCAAAATGCAGCTGGCCCACGGTTTACTCGGACATAGTTTTGGTAGAAGGTTTGCCAGTCTGGAACCTCTGTAAGAACCTCGATGGGCTTCTTCAACCCCAGCTCCTGCCAGGCATGCGCCAGGTGGGCAAGATACTGCCTCATCCAACATATGAGCTGGGCTCTGTGTACCGTGCACCCTGCAAGTCCTGCATGGGTTTGCCATGACCGGGCAGGTCTTTACTCCCACCTCCATAATCAGTCGCTCCTCTGGCACGCTCAAGTTCAGGATACTGCTGGCATGAATTTCCAGTCTTGCCAAGATGTGGCATGCTGAGACGGGGTGTTACATCACGCAGCCGTCTCCTGCCACTACCTTCGCTGCTCCAACACCATCGCACACAAGCACAACTTCCACCCATATGCTGGGTCAAAACGTGTCTGTGACTGCATCAGGGCACCGTTGCTGGCGGCGACTTGCCCTCACTAAGCCCGAAAGCGACCTTGCAACACGCAAGTAGTGTACAAGGCTCGGGTTGGCTCCGGGCAATACAAACATATGGTCATGCTACATCTACCCCTACAGAAATGCACAAGCACTGACAAACACTGCCGACAGGTTTTGTTTGTACTTGGCCGCACGCCCCGAGCAGCACCACGATGGATCCGGGAGAAGACATGAATCGTAACACAGCGTACGTCATACGAATGAGTTTTCGCTGAATGCTTTGCAAGCTGCTGGCAGGTGCTGATGCAACTGGGATCGTGCTTGCGCCCTAGACTAGCTTGCAATGTTTGCGTTGTGCGCTGCTGGTGCAGGGTCCTGGCATCGCTGATGCTGTCAAAATGCGTCTGCAACCAGGCAAGCAAGAGCACTAGCTTAGCAGCCTCTTCATGCTCAAGGCAAACGGTTTCCACGCAGTAGGCTGGCAGCGAGACGTCGGTGAGGTACCAAAGGGCTCCTGAAAAGGAGTTGCACATGCCCGGCTTGGGGAGTCCGCGAGCGACATTCATCAAAAGTCCTGGTCTGCTTCCAGAGCTAGATTTGGATGCCTGGCGCGGTCAACCCTTTGACCACGGAAGTCTTCAATTCAAAACACGCCGGCGCCTGCGATCGTAGGCACCGCCTACACCAGACCCCTTCCTCTCCCCTTCAGAAAACGGTCCGAAGCTCGCCGGCACCACCACAGGAACTGAACCACAGCAGACGAAACTTCACGGGGATGCCCAAACCTAGGTCATGGCACGAAACCATCATGCGCCAGGCAGCGAGTCTATCGGTCTTGTCAGCAAATCAGTCTGAGTTCCATGCTGTGCACCTCTGCATTCCTACTTACTCAAGTTTTAATTGGTGTTACCAACCGAATTTTTACACAAGGGGCAGACCATCGATCGACTCTTATCAGTAGAAGAGCAGCACTAAACCAGAAAGACGATTTCGATAGAACGTGGCGGCAGCAGCAATACTGGTAGCACTAACTATTGCAACCCCTGCCGTGGAAAGACAGGCATTACACTTATGGCTGCCACCACCCTTACAAAACAGGGAGACGATGCACCTCGATCTCTTACTTTTTCGATTTGAAGAACAATATTTATCAACATTTTTTCGGCTGATGTCCTCAATGGAAGTCACTGAAGATGATCTTAACATGTTCACGCTCAGCTAGTGTTCTGCATGCAAGGGCCTTCTGCAGTATGAGTGGCATCTGAAAGCTGAGTTTGCAGCTGGGATTGTGCATACAGCTCTGAGCTGGGGGCCTCGAGCAAGGACCACACTCATAGCTTACACTTTAATATCCATATCTGCCTTGTTGTTTTCATGAACAACTGCTTTCGCCGCGTCCAACGACTGTACATTGCTTCCCTGACCTCGCGGTAGACGGTGCCAACGTGATATCGACGGAGCTGCTGGGACATCGCCTTGACTAGATGAAAGAGCGCCAGCGACCCTCAATGAAGCACATGCTACTGTAATCTACATGCGTTACGATCACCAGATCAGGCATCAGAAGCACCCCAAGGCTGATGCTCCCAAGACTCCGTGCCATCTCTTACCAGGCGTCCGGCTGCCAAAGGCTCCGTGTCCTCCAGGCTTCTTGCAAAAGAAATACGTAGGGGTCACCAAGCCGATAACCTGAAAGCTCTGTGCTGCAAGCCCGCCTCGACATTGCCCTGAGCTCTCCTAGAGCCATGCAGCGCAGCCAAAGCCCGAATGAACGGCTCGGTCCTCAGAAATATTCATGATCAGATAACTCCTGTGAGCGTGCTTTTCAGTCATGATCTGAAGGGCCGTCACGCACAATGCCTATGCCGGGGCCCGAAGGTGTGCAAACTAGTGCGGACCTATTACAAGAAGACAAAATTATGACGATGGTACTCCTAGGTTTTCAACACGTGGTGATGATGCCTACCTTCAGTATGCTGTGTGGCGCGAACGTCGCCATCGTTATTATCGTCATTGCATGACAAAGGTGACGAGTACACTGGTGCACATTTCTTCGTCCTTTCTAGGGCTATGGTGGGCATGCAAGCGCATGTGATGCTGATGATGCTGATGGCGACAGCGAAGGCTGACGTGGGCGATAATCATAACCATGATTATGCCGGTTAGCTATGATTATCGTGGTTGGCAGCCGGGTTTTGCTGACTATAGACTATAGCTGTACTGCCCTGTCTATTCTGCATCGACATCATGTGCTAGTGTCGGCGTGACTACAACTTCGACGAAGATCACAGTTCTCTTGACGATATTTTTGCTCTTTCTGTAGGGACGTTCATTGACGACAAATTTTGCAAGATTAATCACGACTTTGTCGGAGTGCAATTTTGTGTGCAATGCTGCCACGATGGCCGTGGCCCGCAAATGGTGACAGTGAGCAGAAACAACATTTTCATTCACACGCAGCGGGGGAGGACTGTCTGTGGTGAAACTTATCGTCCACGCTTTGCGAGGGATCGACCTAGTGCCCTGCTTACTACTTGCGCGGTCACTCTTCACGGCAAGCCGTGCCTCAACACAGCACTTGCACACGCTCCGCCCCTCAAGGCTGCAAGCTGTGAAGTGGGAAGGGAATGTGTCTTCAGAGTCTTATGCGAGTTAAGATTTCGGCACTAGCTGAAAGCTAACCGGCTTGGTTGCAGTGTATCTCTGGCTGATTGGCAGCAGAACATTTTGCACTCAGCTGCTGTCGCGAAGGAGTACTCTAGACTCGGTGTGATGGCTCAGTGCGAACCACAAGCTCTATGTTGTAGAAGAGGCGATGAGGCAGTGAGATGCTCAGTAGAGGTATGCCAGGCGCCCTCTCCAACTCGTTGTTGGTGTTCGCTGATGGCGGAGTAACTCCTGCTGGACCAGTGCTCGTGACATAGAGTTCTCCAGTTCCCGGATGGGAGATCGTGGAGGTCACAGCTTTTGGTGGGGGTCCCAGGGGAGGGACTCCTCCTGGGATTCCACCTTTGACTGGAGCTCCAGATGCCTTACCTGTTCCTCCTCGTGCCAGATCCGTGCTGGATCCACTTCCCGACAGATTGACAGGTACCGGCGGCGGCGGGCCCTTAGGAGCATCAGCCTTGGGTGCCACTGCTTCTTCTGAGTCTGACTCCCGGATAGCATCACTGGAAGGCGGCGACCTGGGTAGGTGAGGACGACGTCTCACTGGTGGAGGGGTGCGAGAGTTCGCTCTGGTGCCACTTTTCTTAGGAGTTTCGGGCATGACTACTGGAATCAAAACAGCTGGTGAGTTGAGCCTGTGTCAGACATGCATAAGTTGCGTTTTTTGTGATCCTTTGGCTGGCAGTTCACTTGCAGGGACTGGGCCCGAGGCTCTGCATCGAATTGTGGATCTGACCTCGGGATACTTGGTTGCTGGCAGGTCATGCATGCTGAGTTAACCCTTAACCTAGACTCTGATTTTTGATCTGAGCGGCTGCAATGTCTGCTTGGGGAGCGACTCCACCATTTGGCGGGGCTCTCTTTCTGGTGTCAGAGCGGCCTATTGTTGCCTCCGTACTTAGTGCCTGATTTCAGACTCTGATAGTACTCTATGACAGAAGGAGGCACTTCGTTTGGAGTGAGAATCACGCCGTTCTTGCTACGGAAAAACTTCACCCCTGCCTGTGAGGCCTTGCGAGGGTTTACCGCCACCAGCATGGAGGAGTTCTCTCTGAAGCCGGAGACACCTGGTTGCCCATAATCGCTGTCCGCCACGAAATGGATATGATGCCGTCCCTCCCTGCCACGTCCTCCTTTGCCGCGGCCCTTGGAGATCTTGTTTTGTGGCAGAAGGCCTTGTTGACGTATTGGGTCGTACAAGGACCAGTAGGTGCCGTGATAGAGCTTTCCGGGGAGCATCTCCTCCGTGAGTTCGTCTAGCACCTCTGACGAATTCACGTCCGAGCGAGAATGTCCTTGCAGTGCCCTGATGTACTTCGTGCCTTGGCAGTCTCCCAACTCGTACCGGCCTTTGGTGTTACGACGAACAATCTCCATGAGGTCGCCTGCCGTGGCATTCTGGTTCTGCACTCTTGGCCATGAAACCACGTCCTCAAGCTTGGCCCACCCTGCCGAAGTGACATTGATGTACGGTCTATGTCCGTGTCTGAGGCATGCTGCCAGAGCTTTGGATACTTCAAACGAGAAGCGGGTCTCTGGATCCATTGAGGCTGTGCAGTAGTCTCCTAGATCGCCTGGTTCACCCTCCCATGCCACAATGGAGGAGCTCCTTGGTGTGGCTGTGCTGTTGTCAGTGATCTCTACGATTCCAGTCGGGGGAGGAACTCCACCCTTTGACCCTGACGCTGGCTCTGGAGCTGGAAGGGGAGGAACTCCTCCTTCCTTTCCTCGATCTGACGAGGTCGCTTCGCTAGGCAAATCATATCCCAGAGCTGTGAAGGAGTCGCGAGCCTGTCGAAGTGGAATCTCAAGCATTCCGCTCCACTCGCGGAGGTACTCGCCTAAGGAGAGAGTCTCCTTTGTTGAGATTTGGAGCAGCAGCGCTCGAATTTTCACTGCATCAAAGGAGTATATTTGTTGATTTGTTTTCTTGCCACGTTTTTGCGATCCAGAGTGTGCAGCTTCCGCCTCGATCATGGGCCGAGCGAATATGTGGCGAGGCCCAATCCTCACCAGGCAGCTGTATCCGGCCGCGAGATGTCTGTTTGAAAGCCTGTGAAGATACACTCCTGGACGGTCCTCGAAGCTTCTTGTGCCTGAGAGATCCGGCGTCGAAGGTAGAAGTCTTCCTGTGGCTAGTATCCCATGCAAACATTCCAGGTGTGTGCCGTGGAACGCAACCTCGCTGTCTCCGGCTGGGAGTATGTTTGGAGAAGAGTACTCAAATCTAAACCATCCATTATCCTCCGCTGTTGGGAAACCAAGCTTCGACTGCAGGGATTCATTGGCCAGGCCCCGGCGGGAAGCTAAGAAGGTCTCGAGAAGGGCATTGGCGATCTCAGGGGTAGGTTTCTCCGCCTGATCGAGGCCATCTCGGAGTTGCTGGGTCACTGTCACCATGATTCTGTGGTTGTTCAGGTCGGTGATGGAACCGTCGCAGGCTGTGACCAGGCTGGGAAAAGGAGTATACCCCGCACACTGAAGTACTTTGATGGCCGCTTCATTTCGTTCATCGGTGGTCTGTTGTGAAGAGAGGTCGCCAGAGGGAGGATCTCCACTCTTGGCCTTTGCTGCAGGGGGAGTATCTCCACCCTCGCTTTGCCCAGTGCTTCTCTTTTTGGAAGGAGGAGGAGGGGGAGTGACTCCACCCTTTCCACTTCCCGGCTCTTCCGATCCACCAGTGCCTTTTGAGGCTCCTTTATGTGCTGGATAACTTTCGCCGTGAGCACGAGCAGAGCGCCTCCACTGGCGCAAAAAAATTCGATATGTGACATACGGAAGTTGATGACGTGTCCGTCGCTCGCAGAATTCCGCATACTCATCCTGAAACGTGGGATCTTGAGTTGACTCTGGTCGTGACATGTTGCTGGCTTTTGAGAGAAACCTGCGGTGTGATGTCACAAGCTGAATTCAGGCATTTGACAGGTGATGAGCCATCTGAGCCATCTGAGCACCAGGCCACCACAACGAGGGACCTGCATCAGTGGTGGTGTTTTGATAATGACGCCGAGTTCCACTTGGCAGATGATGGGACATTTTTGTCTGCAATCCTCAGAGCTGTTAAAAACCCCTGGGGAGAAACTCCACCAAGCGAGGGGAGAATCTCCACCTGTTACTCTCCTGCTGTTAAAAACCCCTGGGGAGGAACTCCACCAGCTGTACACACATGGCGAGGGGAGAAACTCCTCCCAATTGGGGAGTGTCTCCTCCTAAGGGAGCATCTCCGCATGGCGTCTGGCTCAGGAAGAGGCTGCCATGAGACGATTGTACGACACATCCCACACCGATGTAGCCAAATTCAATTTGCGATCTTCGGCGAAGAACGTGGCCCTCAGAGCCTCCACCTCCTCCAGGTAAACTGTTCTGGTGTCGATCGGTAAGAATTTACTCACGTATGAGACTATGTGAGTCTCTCTCTCCAGGGAGTCGAGGTCGAATCTGTGTAGGGAGATGCTTTCTGGGGCCACCAGTTCCCCAGAGTTGATGCGAGCCAGGGTAAGATATTCTAAGCCCTGCTCGGTCAGGACTTTTCGCCGTCGATACCTGATCTGCCCCCACTCGTCGATGCCAGAGATGACATGCAAGTGCTTGATCACCTGCCGGACCCCACTTTCCGGGAGTAACTCCACGGAAAGATTTAGGATCTCATCCTTAGTGGTGGGCCCGGGCGCCTTCACTCTCTCTCGCAGCTCTGTGAGCACCGCCCAGGGGAGTACCTCCAAACCTAGGGACTTCTGGTGCAGATAGTGGACGGCTGCTATCGTCGGAAGCAACATCATAGCCAAGTGAGTCGGCGTCTGGTCATACATGTTGGGAGAAGGAGGGAATGCACTGCCGAACCTGAAGGTTTCTGAGCCTGAACGCTTTGTCCAAAAGAGGAACGTCTGTGTTGCTCTACCAAAAATCCCTACAGCATGCAAGGTCTTCTGCGGGAGGGCCTCCTCGCAGATCGTCGGTGATGCCGCAGGCTCCTCGCAATTGTGCACTGGGTGGGAGTAGCTCCTCTACTAAGAGGGTTACTTTTCGACTTAGCTCTTAGCACCAGGCCGGCCCGCTCGTGGGGCAAACCCGATCAGTGACCTATTCCTCCGGAAGAGATCAGGAGAGCAAATCGCGAATCTGGCGAACCAGCGGTGAGGGCTGAGTTCCCATTCGCTGAAAATCTGCATTTATGAGCGAAAAGGCGGTATTCCCGACTAGAGACTGCAAGGTGTCCTGCAAATCAGATGTGGCCGCCCTGGTTGACAGCTGGATCTGGATTCGGACCGGTCCTCCCGTCATGCTCTCCGCCAGTGGCCGCGAAGTTTTGAAGAGCTTGATGTGTTCCGGATCGGAGGAGATTCGGGTGATTGCGTCCCCCAGTCCTGAAACGACTTGAGCCGTAGTGATAGGATCTTCCACCGACTCTATCATCTTCTGATCAGTGGGGCTCCACTCCAGGAACGGCCAATCGCCGTCCTGCGTCATCAGCTCATCATTCTGCAGGCGCTCCTGTATGCTTTTATCCCGGCTGGTAGTCACCAGTCTCTCCTTAAGTTCACGGAGGAGCTTCAAGGTCAAAGCTGCCTTGATAGGGATCCCTATGGGGCTGTTCTTGACTCGCTGAGATTCTTCGTAGAGGTGGGGAAGAATAGAGTGATCTTCTGTTCGGACATACGAGACGAACGTCACGTCCGAGACAAGGGCTGTGATTTGCTCGTCATGTCGAAGTGCTAGCCGCGCTATGGCATTGATCAGCTCTTTCGATACATTGCCTTGTCCCTGCTGAGTGTTGCCACTGTTCCCAGTTTGATTTCTGGCTGCTCCTTTCCCTCGGCCTCCGCTTCCTCGTCCCCTGCTTTTGCCCCCTCGCTGTTGTCCTCTGCTTCCTTGCTGGGGAGTAACTCCACCACGCTGTCGCTTCAGGGGAGAATCTCCTCCTGAAGGACCTGCGTCTCCCCGTTTAGGGGCGGAGCTCTCATCCATCGATGCTCTCTGGAAGAACTCTTGCAGAGACATGACTCGGGAGATTGTCTACGTCCTGGGGCTCGTGAGAGACGGCGCTGCGAGCTAGGAAAATGACGTAGCTATTTTCTTGCAGCAGGGGATCTTCGAGGGTACAGGGACTAGAGGGGTGAGAGTCGTCGCCAACATACCAGGCATCTGTTGTGTGCACAGCTGCACGGTAATGACCACTAGTGGGCTCCATTCCTAAGTGAATGATCACTGCCTCGACTGTGTAGGTACAGAAGGAAACTCGGGATGTGTGATCCAGGAAGACAGGGATCAGGACTTGCTGTGGGATTGTGATGCGAGTGTGATCCTTAGCTTCACCTGCGAATCTCGGCAAGGCTAAGCACACCTGCTGGGCAGCTTCTATGAGAGCACATGAGCACTCCTGAGACGACCATGCCACTAGCATGTCCTGTAGGTTGGTCTTGATCGCCGTGGCAAGATGAATGGGAGAGCCCACTTCTTCATCCACTATCACACCTTCCGGTACTGAGGCTCTTGTTTCCCACTGTCCAAATCTTGATGCAGAGAGATTCCGAAACACTTGCTGCAGGAACTCAGCAGAATCGTGTTGGCCTCCGTCAAAGAGCCAGCCCATGGTGATCTCCGTGAAGGCTCTGTGTTCAGGGGTGATTCTCGCAAGCTGACTGATCCGGGATGCCTCTTGGAAAGTCGCCTGTGAAGGATCTGATAGCCAGTGGAGACACTGCAGACCTGAGTTGGCATAGCAGTGGTTGCGAGTATTGGCTAACAGGAGAAAGCCTTCCAGTCTGAACACGGGGTGAGGAATTCCTGGCGTTGAATCTGAAGGCTTCTTTGTGACTGTCTTCGCTGATGCCGTGGACTTTGCTCGAGTATATTCGCGGGGCTGCTTGCTGAGCTGCTGGCGCAGCTACCTCCTGCAGTACGTGCACCTGCAGTAATGGAACACACTGCTGAGCATGTCTACCCGGGGCATCCACACGAAGTTTGCAGTATCGACAGCTATCTCCTTTGTGGAAGAAGACTTTAAATTGATTGAGTCTTGGTTATTGGTTGGAGAGTTTTCTCCAGCTTGGCCATCACTTCAGGATGCTGCTTGTTTAAATGCTGTTTGGCTCCTTTCTGGCCTACGAGGACCTGACCACAGAGTGCGCAGTGTTCCATCAGGTAATCATGGAACGCCGGATTTCGAGCGGCGCCTTCTGGATTGTCCTGGGCATCAGACTGTGACTTTCTACGAGTGACATCCGATTCTGTGCTTCTAAGGGTAACTCTTCCTGCTGTCTAAGCAAAAGCTCTACCCTCGGGCAGGTGGATGCTTCGACATGTTTGCGCAGGTAGAACACTGTTCGGAATGTTGCTCGACAGGCGATGCAAGTTGCTGACCCTGGCATTGAATGCAAGATAGGATCAAATTTGGGTCCTTTCAGGCACTGCTGAGAATCTGGGTGAGCCTTCTGCAGGTGGCGACGGAGTGCTCCGGTGCCAGAGAGACATGCTCCACATTCACCGCAGGTCAGAAGCCTATCCTCCACAGGTTGCGAGGAGAAGTCCGTGGAGAGGCCTTCCAATGCCTGGCTAACTGCCTCAGCACGCAACTTATAGTGTGGGAGAAGCTGGGGATCGGAGTGTTGCTGTCTTTTTATAAACTGGGTCATTCTCTTTTGCAGCTGCTCCTTCACATGAGGAATCCGTAATCTCCGGAGTAACTCCTGGTTTGATTCTTTCGTTTCCTGGGAGTAACCCCGCAGGACGAATCTGAGTTGGTACATCATGTGTGAATGGAGCTTTTGCAATCCCTGCTGTGTCATCCCCACCACGTGGAGTGCATACAGAGCAGAGGCCCGCGCAGTTATTGTCCAAATCGACAGACGACGTCTGTCGATAAGACTCGGTGGTTCCGAACTGCATGGGCTACTTCTGACATTGCAAGCTTACTGGATGACAGCCGATGTTTGAGAGTCTTCATTTCATAGCCGTGATAAGAAAGAATGACCCCCAAGTATGGGACCTGATAGCGCAGCGATATCAGCCTGCCCGAAGGGAGTTCAACAAACTTCTCTCCCTCGACCTGGCGAAAGAGTTTCTTCCTAATGGTCGAGGCTGAGCCCCCTTGCAGCTGCAGCAGAATTGCTGACTTGGACGGATTGACCTTGAACCCAAGCTCGACCAACTGATCCAGAAGCAGGTCACAATACCCTAGTGCTGTCAAAAGTCCGGACTCAGAGTCGAAATGCGACTGGATCAAGCTATCATCCGCGTACATTGTGAGGAGCTTCACTAGTTCAGCTGGGCTGATTTTCCCAGAGAGCTTCCTAAAGAGAAGCCCTGATGCAAAGGCGAATAAAGAGGGTGCTAGCTTACATCCCTGCTTGATTCCCCTGCGTGTGGCTATCTCAAAGCTCTGATCGCTGGCTGTCATCTTATACAAGTCTTTGATGTGGAGATGGCCTACCACCTCTATCAGAAGAGGATCTGCTTGTTCGGCTTCCAGGGCCTCTCTTAATCGCAGCCTGTTTACAGTGTCAAAAGCTTTGCTCATGTCCACGCTCATGGTGAGACTGCCTCTGAGCTTGAGCCCCTGTTGTCCCTTTCCTGCAGCCTTGGTGGTGAGGGCCTGTCTGAACCTGGCCTGGTCCACATGTGTGAGGGCCTTGCAGATAGCCTCCTCTGTGCCCCTACCTGGGACGAAGCCGAACTGAGAGACGCCGGTCATTGCATGCTGGAGAGTAGACTTGAGTCTCTTCCTCACGAGTCCGGCTAGGACCTTACCCTCAGGCGCTATCACCCCGATCGGACGGAGTGAGGTTGGTTTGTCTGGCTTCTTCGGAGGCTTTGGGAGCCAGGAGATCTGTGACGAGGTGACACTGTCCGAGAGCCTTCCTGCAGTGACTTCCCTATTGAGGGTGTTCGAGATGAGCCGGATTGCTTGGGGACCTAGGGAGCGCCAGGCTACCACGGGAGGACTCTCTTTAGGAACCGCTTTGCCAAGCTTTATTGTGCCGAGCTGTTCTTGCACTTCGTGCTCAGTGATGTGCAGGCTGCCTTGTATCCCTGAAAGCGGGAAGTCATCCCCTGCTCCAAACAGGTCTAGGGAATATTCCTCTAATTGTCTTCTTTCTTCCTTGGAAGTAAGGAAGCGACCCTCAGAATCACGAAGCTGAACTCTTTCCTGGGGCCTCCCCGACCTGAAGCGCTTGATTGACTTGTAGAGGGAATGACTCCCGTCTTGCTTGGACTTAAGCTCTGCCTGCTGGAGTTGTTCATCTATTTCCTGCCGCCGCCGCTCCTGCTTGTGACGCTTTGCCACCCTCGCCTGTGCACTTTGCTGGGAGAACGAGCACCAGCATCGGAACACCATGCGTAGCTGCAGCTCGGGCAAGAACTCTGCCAAGACCTTGACTGCTAGTGGGAGTGAGCGCAACACAGAGCGCTCTTCCCAGATGTTGAGATCTGATCTTTGTGCTGCTTCCTTTCTCTTGGGAAAGTGAGTCGCTAGAGCTGAGTTCATTGCTTGATGGAGACTCTGCCAGGTTTGGGGATGATCCTGAAGGAGGGAGTCTACATCCCTGGCAAATGCCTGTATTTTCGGGGAACGGTGTCTATAGCAGTCCTCCATTGCCTGCTGGTCATAGGGTTTTGAGGCTTGGGCGGAGTATCTCCTACTGTGCCTCAGTTTACCAAGAAGGGGGAAATGCCTACTACCATCCCTCCAGGATGCAACTGGGAAGGTCCTTAGTGGCCGGCAAAACCTGGCGGGGCCTTGGGACTGTGCAATCCTGACAAACGAGAAGTCAATCTGCGAAACAGAGTTGCCTTGTTCGTGGGTGGCTGGCCTATGCACTCCCCAAGTGTTGGTTGCGACTAGCTGGTGCTCCGACAGTAGGGTCTGGAGATCCTTAGATCCGCGATGCCCGAGTCTGCAAGCCTGGATCGTGCATGGGCCTACATGTTTGTTGTCAGTTTTGAGCGAGGAGTTAAAATCTCCTAGCACAAGGAGAGTGTTGCGATTGGGAACAGCTCGGATGGACTTGCTTAGGGAGCGAAGGGTCTGCTTCCGGGTTTCCTTATTCTGAGCGACTGTCTCCTTGGAGCGCCAAACGTATTGATAGCAGCTGAAGACGTCCAGTGAGATGCCGTTGCTCGGCACCCGGACCTGGAGAACTCTTCCTGGAACAACCTCGTTGTAACGAAGAGCCTGTGACTTGAACAGCGTGGAGTGCACCATTATGAGGACCCCGGCTCCCTTCTCCCCTGTAGAACCTGAGCTAATCACATGCCAGCCTGACTTGCTGAATTGCCAAGAGCCCCTCCAGTGTGTTTCCTGAATTGCTACCAACTTCACATCCTGAAATGCGGCACTTTGCAGTACGGAGAGTAACTCTTCCCAAACTGCTGTTGTGAGAGATCCTGCATTCCAGGATAGATAGCTGAGATTCTTATCTTCAGTAAATTTCGAAGGCCGAGTCCTTCTGCCGGGGTTGGTGGGCTTTACATGTGCCGGAGCAACTCCAAGCTCTGTTGACGACATCGTCTTTCCCTTGTAGACCGCACTACCTTCAAGCAGAGCTTTACGTGCTGCCCTTTGATAAGAGCGTTTACCCTTCCCTTTAGGAACGGGCTTATGCTTGGTCGAACCACTAGGCTGTTTCGCAGCACTCATGTTGAGTACGGCTCCTGTCGGCTTCGCAATACCGACAACCCTCACCTCTGGGAGATGTTAGAGAGCTGTAAATCTAATACTCCCTCCCGGACTTGGGACCGGGACTGCTCAGGCGCTGACAAATGCCATGGCAAGAAAAGAAAAAGGCAACTGTACTAGCCTGACCTTTCCTGAGCCGAGAGGCTTACAACAACAACAACAACAACAACAACAACAACAACAACAACAACAACAACACCAACACCAACACCAACACCAACACCAACAACAACAACAACAACAACAACAAACCAACAACAACAAACCAACAACAACAACAACAACAACAACAACAACAACAACAACAACAACAACAACAACAACAACAACAACAACAACAACAACAACAACAACCAACAACAACAACAACAACAACAACAACAACAACAACAACAACAACAACAACAACAACAACAACCACAACCACAACCAACAACCAACAACCAACAACCAACAACCAACAACAACAACAACCAACAACCAACAACCAACAACCAACAAGAACAACAACAACAACAACAACAACAACCACCAACGACAACACACAACAACAAACAACAACAAACAACAACAAACAACAACAAACAACAACAAACAACAACAAACAACAACAAACAACAACAAACAACAACAAACAACAACAAACAACAACAAACAACAACAAACAACAACAAACAACAACAAACAACAACAAACAACAACAACAACAACAACAACAACAACAACAACAACAACAACAACAACAACAACAACAACAACAACAACAACAACAACAACGGCAACAACAACAACAACAACAACAACAACAACAGCAACAACGTCAGCAGCACCAGCAGCAAGAGCAAGCAGCAGTAGCAGCAGCAGCAGCAGCAAACAAGAAACAAAACACCATGAAAGCCAGTGTCGGTGCTGTTACTGGTGACGAGGACGATTATGCTGTTGATGACGGCGGTGACGATGAGGATGAGCATGATTACTGTTATCAATATGCCTTGGCCTAGTCGTTGTACGAAGCCGTGTGCGGATGGTGCTGCTGTTGACGATTGTGAGGGCGATGACCGTTACGTAGTCTGTAACCAATTGCACATGTGAGCTTTTGCGACAAAGATGACCCATGAAGCTGAGCATGGTGACTATGACCGAGGACGACCGCTACGACCTGTCATGGCCAGTCATGCTGGCATTCTTACCGAACTTTATGTCTGCCAACGACAGTGGCAACAACTGCTCAGGTGAGGACAAGTTGGCCCGCAACTCGACGAGCGTGTTGCCGGCATCCTTGGGGATCTGAAAACTGATGTCACAGGTGCTTGGCTCTTGATTTGAAAACTGCTTCGCCTGCTTTCCGAGGACGAAGCCACTAGACGAACTGCAGCTGGCATCGACGGGCCTTTGGACAGCACCTGACTGACATATCTCACATGTTCTGATGGACAAGGTTCTAAGATAGAACCAATCCACTTCGCCATGGCGTACTACAGCAATACCATCTTCCTGCCAAACACTTCCCCGGCTCCCTTCTGCGGGTCAACCAAGTCGCCACAGCGCGACAGCAGCAAAGGTTGGAACTGCTCCCAATTGCTAAGATATGTCTCTTTCTTTACTCTTCGGATCTGAGAGCTCCGCGGCACTGCTCGGCCTGGAAAGCTGCTTGGAGCAAGTGTTCGTTATCGTGCGCATTCGCCGGGTCTCGTGCGACAAAGCCCCGCTTTCAGCGCGTACCGAGGGACGAAGCAAAGGACACAGGTCATGGACCTTCGCTGCTGCACAGAAAACATCAACACTTTCGATGTGCTGAGACGCTAGCCTTTCACTGGAACCAGGATTGCCACAGGACACTGCGACGGACGGCGCCGGCAGACAACAGCAGCTTCTCGTGGCGACCCACATCAAGACTCGACTGGGCAATCCAGGCAAGCTCATGCTGGTAAAGCTGCTGCTGTGATCCTCATACTAGAAGGAGGCATTCCAAACAGTACAACGTACCAGAACTCACCGTTCGGCGTGGACAACAAATCATTGTGCTGAAAACGTGAGGAGAGTTTGGCACGGCCATCATTGAGGAGCTGACTGCCCCATGTCTTCGGCACACTTCACGAAAAAGCTGTAACCTAGCTCGGCTTCGGCTTGACTTTGGAAGCTTTGTGAAGAATCTTAGCGTAGGGCAGCGCATCTCGCACTTCCACTTCGGCCTCGAAGTTGGCGCCCTGCGTTGAGGGTTGAGATGCACTGTTAATCTTGTGTTCAAGCTCTCCTTCATAGCCTCAACCTCGAGACTTCGAGCACGCTGTCCAACTATCAGTGGCTCTGTCCCGCCCGGTGTCCCCCTGGCATTGCACGATGGTTTCCAGCCTGCTCAGAAAAGCGGAAGAGCTGCTCAAAGAAGGGTATGTCCTCCGAATGGGCGTGTGTCAGTATCATGGCCTGACAAGCCTGACGTCCATGACATTGACTGCAGTCAGATTTGATTTCCACTGGCATGAATATCAAATTATTCCAAGGGGGGATCCCCAAGCCGTGACTGAGCACCGCGACCACAATCAAAACCACATTTACAAGAACCACTGGACCACAACGACGACCAGGACCAGTAAAGTCAGTAAACTGCGGGGAGACCACCAGAACACCGTCAGCTTCAGGACCAAGGCCACGATGGTACTGGCCAGATTCTGAGACACGACCACAATGCTTCCCCAAATGCACTTCTGGATTCAGATACTTTTTTACCAAAACATACAGCCGAAACTTTCGGCCGCACGAATCGCGTCTGAATGTTGAAATGAAGGGCCATTACTTCAAACTATGCCCAGTGCGACCCCGTGCAGCTACGCTGACCAACTCTCTTTTCATCCAACGTAAAACCCATAAGCCATAGCCCATCGCGAGTGCCACACAGGAAACTAAACGAACATAGCAAGCACCAAAAGCCACCATGCAAGCATGTGCCAGGACTCTCCAGTGGCCCATATGCCCGGCGGGCCGCGAAGAAGCCCGCAACCCTGGCCTAAAGACGCATTCTGTTTGGGGTCGTGGCTATGCGAGCGTCTGAAAGATGGATTCCGACGATGTACGATGCACATTAAACCACCCGTGCGCCATGAGGAGGTCCTTTGGACGATCCCCGAGCACAACCGGCGCTGGAGTTAAGATCAAGAGTTCTTGGTTCAAGACCATGGATGCGAGCCTTTGTGGCCGGCACCTACAGTTTGAAGGAACTCGCCGTCATGGCGCAAGCTGCAAGCTGGCGAACACACTTCCGTGAGATGCCAAACAGCTCCTCCCTCAAAGCCTAAGGATGCAAATTGCTCGTCGACATAAACTGGGCAACTTACTGGAATTCTTGTCCCATCATTACCCCGCGTTGCTTTTTCCAACAGTGGAACGGTCTTGTTCACACCAATGCGAAAGCAAGAGCCTGTCATGCGTTCGCCTAATAATGACTTCTGTGTTCTTCGCATCACGGCTCAAGCCGAGGCCGAAAGCCTTGGGGGGCCTGCCCCGCAGTACTTTGCCCAGGAAACAAAACAAGCATCAAGCACTACTCTGCCCTCAGCACTTCACTTCCATGACTCCATTTTTTGGCGCTGCTGAAAGGGACCACGATGACGCCTGCTCTATGGAGAAGTGGCCCATAACAGCCTGTTGCTGAAGAAGGATCTCCGTGACCATGTGGCACACGTTCGTGGTGTCTGTCTCTGGGTCCTGCGTGCGGCTCCAATTCTCGCTTGTCATTTGGACTTGGACCGTCTCCTCTCGGATCTGGAAATTGCATCGCGATACACATGTTCTGAACACGAAGCAGTTCTGCACCGCCAGGGTGAATGCACTCATATCCGAAAGGTCAACATGGATCATCTTTCTGCGGTCCATGTTAGGGGAAGAATCAACAGCAATCGCAAGGTTGGCAAGCAGATCGACCAGAACATGCAGGAATGCGGACAAGCCCACCAGCTTGTTGCTTCTCGCGTTTGAAATACAGTCTGGAAGGAATTCGAGCACGAATGCGCGCTCAGACATGCCGTCGGCCAAAAAGTGGGACATCAAACGCATCCTCGCTCTTTGGCTACAGGTGCACCATGCTTTGCGCAACTCAGCGTAGCTATCCCGATCCTGTAATCGACTCAGGCAAGACAAGCGAACGAGAACAAGATCTTCTGTAGTTGTGGAGGGCAAGCCGAGGGATCCAGCTCGGGCACAGAGATAGCCCCAGTAGATGCCCATTGGCGTCGCTTCTAGAAGACGCTGCAGCATGCAAATGCAACTGATGACTGCGTCTGCGTTCTTGGCTGTCATGAATTTTGAACCTAGGCCACCTGCAATGCCACTCATAAAACCCAGTAGAAACAGGACGTAGAATTGAAAGGCGCCGTTGCCGCTCTGTGAAAATCGCTCCTGCAACTCAGCGAGGGATGCCGGGATATTCTCACCCTGAAGCATCTGTGCCAGCTTGAAGGCTTCGTGATGCAGGAGTGTGTCCTGCAGCAAAGCAACATCGCCAGCATCCAGTTTGGCAACTGACGGGACCACGTTTGGCTGCTCTTCCATGAGGTATAGAACTGCCCTCTCAGGACGTTGATCCTGTTCGGGGATCTGGCTCAGCAAAGCTTTCGACTTCCCGAGACCTCTCATGGCCAATAGAACCAAAACAGCACGGACATGCTTGTCCGTGGGGTTGATCCACCTGACTATCTCCTGCAGCTGTTCCCACTGTAAGTGCGACAGCTTGTGAGCTGACTGTACATAGGTGTAGATGTCATACCTGTTCGTCAGAAGAGCAAGTATGCCGATGCATGCAGATTCTGCACGACCTCTTTCTGCCCTTTCCTCGAAAACGCTATATGTTCCCCGAGTGGGGTGAATCTCCGGGAGAAGCCTTTGCAGCTTCTGTGCCAGCCCCTCCGCCCCCAGTGCGCCATCTCTTAGCTCCACGATGAGGTGCGTGACAGCAAGCTCCGTTGCTTCCTGAAGCGGAGGGCACCGACCGGCCTGTGCTGTCGTGTGACCTTGCGACACGTCGTCTACGAACTCTGAGATTACAGCCGTAAGAATGTCTATGTTCTCAAATTGTTTCGACTGATCCGGATGAAGCTCCTGGAAGTACTGGCTCTTCTGGCAGCAGTCACGTGCATATCTTATTTGATCGTCATGCGTGTCACTGACGCCTCGTTGCTTCGCAATGAAGTCCCTGGCATACTCGCAGAAGAGCGCGGAACAGGCAGGCGATTCGCGCACTGTCGAAACCAAACTGTCCCCGGAGAGCATAAACATCTCAGCGATATTCTTGGCCCTTAAAGTCGAAATGTGGATGGCAGTTTCGGCGTACAAGCTGATTTCAGCAAACCAGTGGACCTCGTCGCCTTTGAGAATCCTATCATCGGGTTCCTCCAAGGATATGTCGGAAAGTGTGTAGATGCCTGCCGTGGTCATGTGTAGAGATTCAGCCCAATCACCAGCTGCAAATACTAGTTCCCCCTTCTCATACACGTGCTTTTGCAGCGTGGTGCAGACATGCGCAAAGACGTCCGGGAAAATCTCAAGGGTCAGTGAAAAGATGGGAAGCTTCGAAAGGAACTTCCCCCGCTGGCCGACAAAAAGCTCTGTGTAGAGAGTCGGCGAGATCAGAGACTCGTCGAAGCTAAAAGCCGTCATCTTCTCAAGCTTATAATCCACAAACTTCATCACACGTCCAATAAGCTCGTAGCCGGCGTTTTGGCTGGTGAGGTACATCCTCACTTCGCGTCGCTGACGCGCCCGTTCTTCGTTCAGGGCGCGTAGATCATTCAGAGTTCCGGCCACCGCTGAGATTGCAGAACCGATGACCATTAAGGAAAACATATAGGCACTGATGTCAAAAACCCTTTCCGTAGCACTATTCGGTGCAATCGAAGGGGGCGATGGCGAATTGATCACATATCGTAACGAATGCAGCCACTGCACATAGATGCTTAGGTCCTTTGCACCGGATATTTCAATCCAGCTAACACCGTGAGAGGCTTCCACCCACCGCCCCAGACCGATCCATATACAAGCAAGAATGTGCGCCACTACCAGTATTCTGCAAGCCGTGTTGGCGATTGCAATAACCAACATGATCCACTGCCGCCCTGAGGCTGCCGCAACTTCCTGAATCATGTCGTGCAATTTCGACATCTTGAGCAAACGAACAAGGCGAAGAGCACGAACCAGGCGGGCCACGCGCAGCGCAGCCAGATTACCTACAGAAGTAGTGAACAGGTTGAGACAATCCAGCAGTATAAGCAGAATATCGAATAGCAGCCATGACTTCAGGTACTGCATTGCGATCGTCGAGCGTGCATAGATAAGATTTCCTCTCAGATAGGTGGCCGTGTTGAAGTTGCAAAATATATCCATAAACCAGAACCCGAAGCTGCATAGAAAGGAGGCATGGAACACGAAATTCGCTTCGGTGTCGACGTCCCAAGCAATGGCAACAGGTGTGAGGAATCCATCCAAAGTCACCAGTACAAGAGCCAGGGTGTCCCAAGCGATTCTGAAAAGTCCCTCAGGGTGCAGGGGCTTCTCCAACCAGTGCTCTCTCATGCGGACACCAAGTGAAAGGCTGCGAGAACCTTCGATGACAGCGTTCAATCTTCGTTTGGGCTGTCTGTCAGAGAGCACAGATGAAAGCTGGGTCGACAGTTCCATCCATCTGCCATGGAGATGCGACTTCCCCTCACTGGTTCCACCTCTTGTGCTCGATGGGTGCAACTTGAAAGTGTCCACTTCCAGACATGGAGGGCTCTGGCGTCGTCTCGAGATGGCAATGGGCTCTGTGGCCTCCATGACGACGACATTCTCTGATTCCTTCGTGACCGCTGAGAAGGGAAGGTTAATGCAGTCCGATGTGCCCACCATTAGTGCCTGTGCACAGTCAGTTGATAGTCAATTCGAGTGAACGGACAACGAGCAAAGCACATGTGCAGCTGGCCTCCAACTCATCGAGTTTGTGGTGGATGTGTTGGTGAAAAGTGTCCTAAGGCACAGCTTCAGGAAACCCTTGAACGATTCAATGTACTGCGCTGCTTTCGAGTTGCGACCCCATCGCGAAGCGACCGGAAGGCGTTCTCGGAGCCGGAGTCGTTTGGGCTTAGGCCCGCCATCGTCGAAGCGGTGGAGGGTTGGTGGTCTACCAACTGTGTATGTATGCATATATATATATATATGTATATGTATGTATATATGTATGTATGTATGTATGTATGTTTCTACAGTTATAAATACAATTTGACCCATTAGAAGCATGTAGCCGTGTATCCAGCCTGCAGTCCCTGCACCGCGAGCTGCTACTGTAGCTGGGGCAAAAAGCTGATCCACCACACCAGGAAAGGTGACCCGGCGGCGCCGTGCAAGCCGGCTGGCAAACAACAAGTATCGCCGGAACTATTTTGCAATACTTGTACCTTGTTTTACGTCCTCCATAAAGCCTGCATGCTGCCTGAATGGAAGCCTGAAGTAAGTCAGAAAGTACTTATCATGACTTATGCCAGCGAGAAATCGTCGCTGAGAGCTACAAGCAAAGGCAAAAAGGAGGGAGGGAGGAAGGGAGACAGGTAGGGGGGAGGCAGCATGCGTGAGATTCAGCGAACCGAGACAGCCGACAGTCGAAACATGACCCTTGTCTGAGCGGAGCAATGTTCCATTTTTGACCTCTGCTTCTTGCGTGGCCTCTGCTGCGGCATCTCCTGGCAACTCCAAAACATAATGGCATCATGAGAAGTTGCTGACGGAGTGCTGGCAGGACTCAACACTGCCTCTTCTGAAACCGAGGAGTTGAGAAATGCCACATTGCCGTGGATCAGGACCTGGAATAGCGAAGCCTCATTGATCGAGCTGGGCAGCACATACCACTGTGGGAGAGATTCTCGGCACCGGACCAATTCGTCAGGCAAAAGATCCTCAAAGACTAGAGCGAAAAGCACCATCCTTCAGCCTTCATCCAGCGTATCGGAGGCATGGCGCATCCAAGGTCCGGTCCGTCGCCTGCTCGTGCTTCCTCCTTGGCACCTGCCTTGCTCACCAGAGGCAAATGCATCCATGGAAAGGCAAAAGAGATACCTGCAACATCCGGCAACAAAGCTGACGGACTGCTACATCTTCGCATCTGACGACCCTGTTGGGCTGCCCGGAAGCATTCATTCAAGGGTCTAGCTGCCTAGCACCCAGAAAAGCCGAGGCAGGTGGCGAATGATGCGATGAATGTTCGAGGGCTGTGGCTACACGGCAACCAACAACTAATCGCATGCATCGTGAAAAGACAGCAGGAAAGCTGGCAAGCTCCAGGTTTTCCAACGGAGCAATATCAAACCTCTCAAGACTCTTTCAGACGCGAGGTGAAACGCAAAAGAAAATTGGATCTTGTAGCTACAAAATCAGCGCAAGTTCGATGCCACTTCTGGACATCCATGAACCTACAATCTCCTTGGGTACCGCACAGGAGAACAGAACATGGTCATGAATTGCATCTTGCAGCGGACGCAGGAGACTGTGACTGTGCCAGGATGAGGAATCCATGCCACATGATCAGCGGCAGGGGAGATGCTACAGCTCTCACAAGATTGCCTTTAGTCTTTTAAAGAACTAAGGCAACTCTTTGCACGGGATGGTCCAGAGCGCAGGCAATCCTTCATGAAAACTCCTGTCTGATCAATTTCCACTAAACACCAACACGGTAGAGTCGATCCAGCATACCGTTCTGCTTCATCCCGCGACGCTGATGGGCGGTTTTTACTTTCAACAAGCTTAACTCAGATGGCCACCATGTCCAGGCCGTCGGACCATGTGTTTCTCCATGTGCTGCTGCTTCATCAAGATGTCTTTGATGTCATATGCGATGCTGGTTAGGTCGGTGTCCGGATCATTCACACGACCCCAGTTGCCACCCGTCATCTCAAGCATTACGCGAGTCCCTGAGAATCTGAACGCACATCTCGACACACAAGTCTTGAAGACAAATCGGTTCTGCACCGCGGCGATGAATTCACTCATGTCGCCGAGGTCAACCGGTAGCATCATCACAGCAGCCGCCTCCGGCACAACGTTGACAGCAGGCCGCAAATTATGGAGCAACTCGACCAGTACCTCCATAAGAAGGGTCAAGCCCACCAATCCATTGGATCTTGCGTTGGCCACGCAGGCCGGCAAGAATTCCAGCACGAAGGCGCGCCTCTGCAGCCCATCGGCAAGGAAGTGCTCTGTCAGCACTGCCCTCTCTGCAACGCCCAGCTCCTCCCAGGACTGGCGCAGATGCCAGTAAGAGTCGGCGTCCTGAACTCGACTAAGGCAGGCCAGGCGAACCAGCACCAGGTCTTCCGCAGATGTCGCAGGGAGCTGCAAGGAATTGGCACGAGAGGCCAAGTACCCCCAATAAATATCCTGGGGCGAGCGGTCAAAGACGTGCCGTAGCACGTTGAGACCAGCGATGAAGCCATCCGCATTTCTAGCGGTCATGAAGCGAGATCCATGCCCGCCGGCGATGCCACTCATGAAGCCCAGCAGGAAGAGCATGTAGAAGTAGAACACCTGTTCTCCGTGCTTGTTCACCAGCTGTTGCAACTGGTCCACGTTGGCAGGCACGTTCTCGCCCTGCATCATTTGTGCCAGGTTGAACGTCTCATGCACGAACAAGCAGTTCTGCGCGCACAGGAGGTATTCATCCGAGAGAAAGGCGACAGATGGCACCACATTGGGATGATTCGTCATCAGATGCACAACTGCTCTTTCAGGACGCTTCATGCTCCTGGGAACTTGATTGAGGACTGCCTTGGATTTACCCAGACCTCGAATTGATAGAAGCACTAGTACCGCGTGCACTTGTGCATGCGTCGTGGAAATCAGCTTCACGATGCCTTGCAGCTCCTTCCACTGATCTTCACGTAGACGGACAGCAGGAGCTTGGGGTTCGGTGAATATGTCATATCGGTTGTGTAAAAGAGCAAGCAGGCTAATGCAGGAGGACTCGGCCCTGTCACGTTCAGCGGCTTGTTCAAAAACCACATGAGGGCTCACGGCTTCGTGGAGCTCCGGAATGTAGGTCTGAAGCTGGTCCTTGACCCGATAAGAATCAAGTCCCTCTTCCGCAATTTGCTCCAGCAATCGTTCCACATCGGGATCTGCGAGGCTTGATGTCCGGCTTGATTGAGAATGGCACGGACTCTCTTTTGTGGCATTGCTCTCGTTCCTGCCAAACTCAAGGCTCTTGGACTGCAAAGCCGTCTCCATATGCTGGTTCAACTGCTTCAGAGCGGAAGCAACGGAGATATTCTTGAAGAGCTGATCCGGATTGGGATACAAGATCTGATAGCACTGGTTCGCTTTGCAGCAGTTCTTGGAGATCACAGCTTGCTCTGAAAACGGTATCTGCCTCGCATGGCGACGGCTCAGGACGTGTCTCGCGTGAGGAAGCGACTCAAATCATAAGAAGAAGAAAGCCCAAACGAACCAGAGAGGACCCCCAAGGTGAGGATGAGCCTGGTGCTAATGGCGGTGGTTGTGATGGCTCCGATATTGATGACGATGACACGACACGACACTCTTGGAGATTAGTTGACACCCAGCAGGAGGTCGGCACACGAAATGGCGCCGCCAATGAAACAGGGACAACTATAGTGATGCGGATGAGCGAGGGGGACAGGGATAATGCTTCCTCCTGGCAGCCCGGAGGAGGACGAACATGGCGACAGGATGTTGATGGAAGTGAATCTTTTCCCTCTCGCATAATTACGACGGCGATAAGCGAGGACGACAACAACAAAAACAAATATTGTCACACAAAAATCGCGACCACCACGATCACCCACTCCCCGGCTACGGCATGAGCAGCGGCAGGTGCAAATTAAACTCTGATAGAATTGTGGGATTCCGGTAATCGAGCCAAGTTGCAGACCCTTCTTCTTGACTGTGTTGATGTATTCCTTGGCATACTCACAGAACATTGATGTACATCCTGGCGACTCACGAACACAGTCGGCCAGGTCGTGACCTTTGAGCACAAACATTTCCGCAAAGGTAGAAGCAGTGAGCGTAGCCTGGTGCATACTGGCTTCTGCATAGAGGCTTAGTTCTGCGAAGCAGGCTTCTCCTTGAATCTCGATAGGCGGAGCATCTGTGTCATAGCCATCCACGTAGCTGAATAGTCCAGCAGTGGAGATGTAGCAATGAGTGTTCCATGAGCCCGCAGTGAATACGTACTCTTTCTGCTCGTAGATCTGCTTGCTGAGAACAGCGCAGATGCTTGCAAACACATCAGGAAACAGCTCATCGCACAATGCGAAGATAGGCATTTTTTGCAAATACTTGCTGCGCTGTCCAACAAATAATTCTGTTTGCAGTGTTGTCGAAATCAGAGCTGGGTCAAAGGTGGCAAAGGACATCTTCTTTAGCTTGTAGTCGACAAACTTCATGATTCGCGAAACCAGCTCGAAGGATGCACTCTGGCTCGTAAGATATATGCGAATCTCTCTGCGCTGTCGGGCACTGGCTTCGTTCATTGCCTTCAGCTCGTTCAGGGTGCCGGCAATGGCAGAAACTGCGGATCCAATGACCACAAGGGAGAAAACGTACGCGAGGATATCGAAGAGCCTCTCGACACCACTGGCTGGATTCACTGTTGGAGGAGATGGCGCATTGATGACATACCGGAATGCATGCAAGTACTCGATCCAGAGAGATCCAGCCTGGGTCGCATTGGATGTTACAATCCAGCTCTCGTGACCGAAGTCTGCTCCATAGTCTGGATCAAAACGCACGAAGTTACCCAACCCCCACCACATGCAAGTTAGCACATGGGCCACAACAATAATGACGAAGGTCGTGTTGACAATGGCAATGACAAGCATGATCCACTGACGACCGGTCGAAGCTGCCACTTCTTGCAGGATGTCTTGAAGCTTGGACATCTTCAGCAGCCTGAGTAGCCTGAAAGCTCGAACGATACGTGCGTATCTCAAAGCCTCCCACCTCCCCATCTCAGTCGGCGAGAGATTCAGCACATCTAGGCAGATCAGGGCTATGTCGAAAGCCAGCCACGTCTGGATATAATGAAGAGCTATCCTTCTGCGCGACATAACAAGCTCCCCCTTTTTGTAGAAGGCCGTGTTAAAGTTCAGCGGCACATCCATGACCCAGAAGCACATGCTGATTATGAAGATCACCCGAAGCACGCAATTCCCCGGACCGACCTGGCAGTCATCCGCTACATCCCATGCGATAATCACGGGTAGCGTGAAAGCATCAACGAGAATAAATGCGAAGCCAAGTGCATCCCAAAGCAGCTTAAAAGTGCTTGCTGGGAGGATGGGTTTCATGCCGCGGAGTTCCCGCACGGCGGGAAAGAGGTCGCTGGAGCCCCTTTTCTTAATAATTTTCCTTTTCGTCTTTCGCGCTGCCACCGCAGCCACGGACACATTGTCGACTCGCTGTGTCGACAGCTCCATCCACCTGCCATGCAAGCGGACCTCTTGCCCATCTTGCTTCACCCCGCATGATACGACATAGCGCCGGTTGGAGCTGTCTCCATTTGCCTTTTCCTTGCCGGACGCGTCCGTGGACTTCATGCCCTGACTTGCCACAATGGCAGAAGGCTGCATGCTCCTTTGCTTGTGGAGGACGCCTGGACTGCAAGAGTCGCGTGAGGCCTGCTCCACAGGCTCCGCCACTTCTTCTGAGCTCGGCTTTGAGGTCGGAGGTGCGGTCGGAGGTGTCTGTGGGCGCGGCGCCGTCAGCGAAGTCTCAAGAGACTCCAGCCTTTGCTGCATCCGTGTGAAGAAGGACTCCTGGGCTCGGCACTGCGCTTCAAAGCAACAGCTGAACTCCGCGAGTTTCTAGGATTTTCTGGGACTGGGATACCCAAGCAATTACCCGCATAACAAGGCTGGTGTGCTAAGGGGCCTCCCTTGACTTGATTCCATGCAGATCCGAGGCACCAGCTCATCCCGGACGGCATCAACTGCTGCTGCAGGGCTGATGTCGAAGGCTTCCGAGTACACCGGCTCTTCATCGCTTTTGGATGAGCTCCACGGAAACTGCAGCATGGCTCATTCCAGGCAGAGACGGGTCTCGATATGCTATCCTCGGTCCTTCAGGTTCTTCAGGACTTGTAGATCCTAGCAGCTGTCGTTAGAAAGTTGCCTTGCGATGCACAGTTGCAAACTTCATGCTTCGACCCGGACGCGCCACTGAGTCTGGAAGCAATGCGGCAGCAAAGTCGCACAACTGAAAGCACAAACATTTTGTAGCGTCGCATGAATCAATTGCACTTGAGCTCCCATCCTACTACATGCCATGATGTATGGGCAAACAAGCCGTTAGTGCCGTGCAGCGCGTGGACGCGGAGGATCACACAAATCAGAAAGCCTCGCCTAGGCATGCTGTATTCAACGCCAGGTCGGTTCCTCGCGCAGCTGGTCTTGAGCTGCTCTCCTTCTTGCGGCTTCTGATTCGATGAAGGACAGATTTGATCGTAGAGCTGAGTTCCCATGACTGCTCAAAAAGGCAGCATATAACCAAGCACATGTCGCAGAAACTATGTACCGGCACTACCTCTTACATGAGTTGGGGAGCGTGCCTTTCCGCAGCTGGCCAAAAGCTTCAGCGGGCCCTGGGACAGGGGTGCTTTCTGATTATGAGCAAGAGGGTGAAGACCAAGTGGAAGGTGAACACGTAGCAATTACGAGCATTCATAGTCTGCGTTCCCGGAAAGCCCGACCAGCAGACTGAGGGCGTGGCTTCGAGAGCTGAGCTGCAGATTATTGAGAACCTGCGGTCGGTCAGATCGCTTGAACAACGAAAGACTATTCAATCAATTGGGTAACATGGCGTGAGCTGGCTCATGAGCACATTCACCGGAATGTCTCAAACGGCAGCGTGGCATTTTCTCAACTACACAGGATCTTTCGTGATGCTTTGGCATTTGGCTTGCTGCTATTTTTGTTCCAAGGTCCCATGCATCGAGGACCCAGGTTGCGGGTTAGCTTCGAGATCTGTCGCGATGCTCGGCATCTGGAGAACACACCCATTACAGACACGAGTCCTTCAATGAGAAACACATCTTTGAACGGGGCCTCAGGTAGTCTGATCCAGTCAGGCTGGACACTGATCTCAGGTCAACGACCTCGGTGCAGGCGCAGGGAAATTCAAACTCTTGCGGCGTCGGCCCAAGATGTGTTCCTCCAACTTGTTGCAAGTGGCCAAAGAATCCGCATCTCTCCGCTTTGGGATAATCGACCTTGTCACACATCTCGCTCAGCATCAGGAGCAACCCGGAACGACCCACTCTCACCGCTCAAGTCCCTCTGCGTTGGCTCGTGACAGTCCACACATTTTTTCCTGCCCAATCTTGCCAGCCCATGTTGTGGAAACAGCGGAGCTCCTCCATCGAGGCCCGCCAAATTCATGGAGCTTGGCTCGCTGGGCTAACGGCTAATGTCGAGGGACTAGCGTGCAACGTTGTTCGCCACAACTAGCACGAAAGCATGCACGGAAAGCACGGGGCCAGGTGGAAGCAAACGCGTGTGTTGCCTTTTGAGCGTCCAAGCTGAGCAAGCCAGGGCGTGCGTCAGACTTCCTGACAGGGTCCAAGAAGGTCAGGCGATCACACCTCAGCTTATGACCCGCCTTTGTGTCATGTGTTTCCGAATCAATCTCTAAAGCCTTACAAGCATGTCCACTACTGTGGAGGATGGGCTGGCCGCAATATCGCTTAGCTCTTTCGTTTGCAACTCTTCGTACTGTCGCTGACTGACGAGACCATTTGCAGTCACTAGCTAGGATAAGCGTGCGCAGGTGTCTAGTAGCAGTCGTCGTCGTCGTCGTCGCATTCTACAAGTAATAGCAGTAGCAATAGCAATGGCAGGAGTAGTAGTAGCATCGGCGGCAGCAGCAGCAGGAGGAGTAGTAGTAGTAGCAGCAGTAGAAATTGCATCAGTAGTCGTAGTAGTCGTCCTCATAGTAATAGCAAAAATCTACTAGAAGTAGTAGCAGCAGTGGTAGTGGTAGTGTTCGTGCTAGTGGTGGTGGTGGTAGTAGTAGTGGTGGTACTGTCAGCAGAGGTGGTAGAGGTAGTAGTCGTTGTCGTCGCGGGTGGCGGTGGCAGAAGCGGTAGTAGCAGCAGCAGCAGCAGCAAAAGGTCGCAGTAGCAGTAGCAGCAGAAGCAGAAGCAGAAGCAGAAGCAGAAGCAGTAGCAGTAGCAGTAGCAGTAGCAGTTACGGTAGCAGTAGCAGTAGCAGTAGCAGTAGTAGTAGTAGTAGTAGTAGTAGTAGTAGTAGCAGTAGTAGTAGCAGTAGTAGTACTAGTAGTTGTTGTAGTCGTCGTCGTCGTAGTAGTAGGAACGGCAGTGACAGTGGTCGTAGTGGTTGGTAGTCGTCGTCTTGGAAGTGGTAGTAATCGTTGTCGTCGCACTGGTAATGACATTCGTAGTGGTAGCAGTAGTAGTAGTAGTAGTAGTAGTAGTAGTAGTAGTAGTCGTCGTCGTCGTCGTCGTAGTAGTGGTAGTAGTAGTAGTAGTAGTAGTAGTAGAGTAGTTGTAGTTGTAGTTGTAGTTTTAGTAGTAGTAGTAGTAGTAGTAGCAGTAGTAGTAGTAGTAGCAGTAGAAGTAGAAGTAGTAGGAGCAGCAACAGCAACGGGCCTTTGCGGCTGCTTCCACTCTACTTATAGGTCCGCTCCTCTGCTGCTAACCACTACTCACTACTCCTGCTACGACTACGACCACGACTGCTCCTCCTCCTGCTGCTGCTACTGCTACTGCCATTACCATATTAATGCTACTACTAGGACCACGACTACTACTACTCCTGCTGCTACTTCTGCTTCTGCTTCTTCTTCTTCTACTACTACTGCTGCTACTACTACTACTACTGCTACTACTACTACGACTACGACTACGACTACGACTACGACTACTACTACTACCACTACTACTACTACTACTACTACTACTACTACTACTACTACTACTACTACTACTACTACTACTACCACTACCACTATACGAGGACTACGACTGTGAGTGCAAAGTCACTATACTTGATTTGTTCGTTGCTATCGTGACAAAACTCTCGTTGCTGTGTTTGATTATTCTTGTTTCTGCCAGCCAGGACTGACATTGGATCAACGGAACGGGACGGGATGTTTCATGCATGGACACCACGAGCAGTCATGTGCACAGTCGCAGATACGACTTCTGATCCAAGCCGCATCTACCACGAAGCGTGAAGATGACTCGCCCGCATCAGCCTTCATCTGCTTTTGAGCATCCGTCTCCAGGCGCTTCTCTGAATCCTGCAACAGCGCTCGCTCTTCTGCACCAGCGAGGCAGGGCGGCTGGCCCTTTCTCCGGCCATTGACTGTCCATGACGGTCCTCCTCTGACTCGATGAAGTAGACAGCGTGACCAACTCTAAAAAATCGCCAGAAACGGGCGAAGATGATGACACCAACCTCGGGCCGTTGAAAGCAGCTCATAAGACAAGACTTTTCACTGTGGCAAACTGGCTCAGAGCTGCTGGCCACGTGAGCCGCTCCGCCCACGTCCTTGGCAATGCTCCCACGATTCCTGCGCCGGAGGCGACTAACACGATCGCTTGGTCTCGCTCTTTTCCTCATGGACACCCAAATCAATAAACCAAAGTTCTCCTCAAGCACTAGTGTGAGTAAACTTTCGAACATAGGAACGGCTTGCCAACAAGGTTTGAACCCTGTCGTCAGCGTGCTCGGCTCCAGCATTTCCTGCACAGTGCCGCATGGCACCAACACGCTACGAATGCAAGAAGTGAGCCCAGCAAATGCCAAGGAGAGCATTTGTCCTGCCTCAGCAGCTTCCAACCGAGGGTCATCGGTGATGGTAAAGCTGAGGATTTCACTGCCGATGGAAAGCACAACCACTAATAGGTCCAAAGGATAGAATAGAACCTCCACAGGTCTCGACCCTAACCCCGTGTGCATTTGGAAGCACAAAAGAAAGAGACTTCTGCGACCAAGACCTTGGCAAAGTTGCGCCCAAAGGCTACCATCTTCAGCGTGTTCTCCACTAGGAAAATGCCGAGGATCACAATGGATGTGTAACCAAGAATGTGCTCTGCTTGCTCCAGATGCTCCGCCACAACGTGGTGCGGATGGTCCACGACACATCGCGAATCGAATGCTGAAGTATTTGAGAAAAACAACTGGAGACAGTCGGTCTTTGAGAGACTCTCCTTGGAAGGAAGCTTTCAAAACCAGCACCAGCCAAGTACAGACCCCCTGCTTTGAGATTTCCTGCCGACCAGCTTCCAATGCAAACACTTCCATCTGCATTTGCAGCGTTGCCATGACGAGCAGCGCATCGAGCACAATGAGGCCACCTGAGCTGAGATGACTAGCCTAGCTGCTAGCTCTGAAGGTTTGAATTCATCTGGCAGCTGCGTCATAAATGAGAGGAAAGCCGCTTATGCAGTAGTGCACGTGCCTCGGTGCAGAAAAAGATGAGAGCATAAAGCAAAATGCTGCACATTTGTTGCATTGAACGTCCGCCAAGAGACTTCCAGTGCAAGAAGACCACGATCTTCCCCCGCCAGCCCATCTTCTTCCAGTCATGGTGGTGCTGGGGAAGAGGGTGTCGGCCCTCCGGAGAGGCCTTCGTCGAAGGCATGTCAACATAAACACGAGCCACAATGTCAACATTCTGCCGGCTCAAGGCTTCGAACTTCTGTCCGGCAACGTGGGTCAAAACAATGCCAGCAGCGGTGCTGCCTCTCCGCTGGGCGCCCTCGCAGTAACCTTCCCAACTCGAAACTGGCACTGAACATGAACCTCCACAGCTTGAATCGACCTTCTTATCTTGGCTGGACCTCTCGATTCAGCTGGGAAGGCATACCGAAATGCGGTCGGCCTCTCCGGCCAATTTGAGTGAGATCAGCAGCTGCCTGAAAAAATCCGAAACACCGTCTTGCCGACAGCTCCTGACATGTCCTGCTTTGCCCATCCGGGTTGCTGCACTCTGGCGTTCGCATCCTGGAATCGGTGCTTCTCGGCGAGCTCAGGGTCGCGGCCCATTCTCACCGGTACGCTTCTCCATGTCAGTCACCCAAGCACGGCCTAACTGATCTCCTGCTACATGCTGCTTGTGCAAAATGCCAGCAGAAGAAGCACCTTCGAGGTGTCATGTCGACTCTAGAAGCAGAGATCCTCCTAAGCTCCTGGCACAAGTGGGCTCATGATGACCTTGGTTAGAAGCACTCCCAATGGCGGCGACAGCAATGTACAAGAACAGCAGCCTGTTCTCGACGGAAATCTCGCCATGCTTAGTTTCTGCCCGCAGCAATGGCGACTGGGTGCCGAACAAGACCGTCTTGGGACAGCAAAGAACGATCACACATGAAGTTCTTGGATTTCAAGAAGTCGAGCGTCGCACCCAGCCTCGCCAAAAGCAGGGCGAAGTGCTGCTACCCTGGGCACAGCTAAAGGAAAACGTGCCAGGCCTGAGGCCGTCCGAGTGCTCCTTCTGGAATGGAAAACCTTTCTCATGCCATGCTCAGCTGCTGAGCGGCGGCTATGCACGAGGCCCAACTTAATTGATTGCAAACCAGTCACAGCGCGGCGGGCGACACCAAAAAGACTCCACGTCTCCACAATGCGCTGCCTGCCAAGCACTTTTCACACGTCTGACCAAATCGATCGAAGAATCAAGATAGCTCCTGCTGCTTCATGGCGTCGGACAGCCCAGGACCCCCAAAATCAGGAGGTCGCACCTGCAGGTTGTGCATTTGTCGGTTATAGGCTTACGGTAAAACCTTCCCCCTACATCCTAAACCTTAACCGTAGATCCAACTTGCCGATTTTTGCAGCAACTCGGCTTCGTACTGCACATAAGGTGCTCTGGCCCCGTGCAGCCCGGATCATCTCTGCAAACACTACCTGTCACATGCTAGCAGCGAGCAGTTCTCGTCGCAAAGCATGGACTCCACAAGCTGGCCTCACAGATCCACTTTGCATGAAGCAGGTTTGCCACACGCAGGTTCACCTTGCTTGAAATCGTGCTGGGATTCAGAAATGCCTCCGACGATCGAAAAGAACAAACATCACACAGAGGCAACGAAGGTGGGTAGCTCGTTGCGTCCGAGGAGCAGAGACGCACTCGCCTCGCCTAGATCGCGGACATGAAAGAACATGCTACATCACAAACCTCGCTAGGCGAAGCATTGCAGCTGCGGCGCACAGGAGTGACAGAGTGCCAATGGCCGGGGGGAATGTACCTTCGTCCGATCTGAAAGTTGTCTTGTGGTGCGGCCAAGTTGCACTCTATGTTTATGCCAAAGCACAACACTGATCCTGGACGGAGATTGTAGCACGATCTGTCCAAGGGTCCTGTGCGTGAGAGTTCTTCGAACCGAAACACAAGCACGAAGCCCGAGTCGCAAACCTGTGCCCGGGATGGGGATGCTCTGATCCATGAAGTTCCTGAGCGTGATGCTCTGGCTGTTTGGCTGATCTCTGTCTGTGTCGTAATGAAACCACAATCAGTGCCGCTGATATTCATCGGCATGTCTCGCATGCCTCTAGCAGCACCGAACGTGTGGGGATTGCCTGCGGTCAACAAACAAATTACAAGCTCGTTCGGGCATGCTGCAAGAACACTGCCATGCAACATAATCGCAGGTGCCTTCGGCGCAGTACCAATCTTTTTCTCCCAAAATCTGTATCGTCAGATTGTGATTCCTTTGACAGTGTGTGCGCCACAGAGCTAGCAGAACCACAAATCAAGGTAGGGAAGCCAAGCTGCGGGTCGAAATGCCACTGGGCCTCGGCTGACTGGCTGACACTCCAACGGTAGCAAACCCTTATGTACATGCACACCCCTCTCACTCACCATCAACAGACAACTCTCGTTACCTTCTTCTCCTTCGTCACTACCGTCACCAACACCACGATCATCACCTGTTACTCACAATCATCACTGCACCGCCCAAATCATCGTCTTCATCGCAATCGTAACTACCGTCATCGTCGGCACTATCATCATAACATTTTCCTTCGTCTTCTTCACCATAGTTTTCGTCTTTATCTCTGTGGCGATGAGAAATCGCGCCGCAACTGGTGTGAAATGGTGTTGGTGAGATCTGAAAACGATGGTGCCACTAACAAAGCGGTGATGATGATCCTGTGATGGTAGGGTTGCTGGCCGTGCCGGTGCTTGTGCGAAGCAACAGTCAAAGTCAAGACACCGGCTCGCATCCGAGCCGCGAGAAGTACATGCCAACTTCAATGTCGTTGCCGAACCTAAGTGGCCGTCACTAAGGGTAGAAGCTAATTTGGTGGCCAGTGCACAACCTCGCTCGTCTGATGACGGCAAGTGGCCCAGAGCATGCGTGGATAAAGGCACGCTTGATGTCGATGGCCCCTGGCCTGCATAGGTTGCAGACTCCGGCATTCAATGTATGGTTGGTCTGCCTCAATTAGACTCGGTTGCGCCAGGTGGCGTGAAGCAGAACGGCAAGATCACACTCCTGCGTGCTTGTGTCTCGCAAACGTCAGCCTGACGAATGGAAGCAGCTGGCCTTCGCTGCTCCAGATCCGCCTGGAACCCTTCCAACTCCACTTCAGTGAACTGGACATTGTCTTCCTGCACATGGAAAGATGGATAGAGCCCAGTGGACCCATGCTTCCCCGTCTCCGCACATCTTCGCAGCCACTGCTAGGCTGCTAGACATCCCTCGCTTGGTCCTTCCTGCAGTCTGCGACCTTGGCGCACATGCCCAGCCCAAAGGTCACTTGAACTTTGCAAGCTTGGCCCACGAGCAAGACCGACATCATGTTGCAAATGAGCTGCACATTCGGACAGGTTTCCGTCGTGAAAGCCCACGCTGAGGATCGTCAGGAGATCCTGGGACGAGCACATGCCACTAAGTATTGTCACTTCATCTTGGATGCGGGGGCCTGGCCTCGCACAGGGAAGTTGAAAAGACCTTCCTTAGGAAGGGTGAGCAAGCACGCGTCCCTGGAGCAGCCTCAAAGCATTGTGGCCCTGGTCAGCCAAGCCTCTGTCCCCAGAACTCCTCCAAGAATCTGGCCGTGGAAAGAGGCGGGATCAGATCAGAGAACTCCAGCCTCGGGCGGCATGTGCTCTCCGGGGAGTTAGAGAGGGCTGGCAGAAGCGCAACTTGGACAAGAAAGCAATCCGTCTGATGTGTGCAGCTTGGCTGCTCGAAGCCTTCCTCGCTGGCAGCCGCCGCGCTGGCAGGCGCCATGGCTTTGCCCGTTCTTGCGAAGCGGCACTCTTACATCCAGCATGACATGTATCTGACACATCCCTCTTGGCTATCGTGTCGGCCATGGTGAAGTGTGAATCACAGGGTGTGTTCGAAGGCAACCCGGAAGAGCGCCTAATGGGAGCCGCAAAAAATCGGCAAGAAGGCGTTTTTGTTGCAAGTCCCAAATGTTGGCATTGCTGAACGCTCCTTGGCTGGCTCTTCAACTCGACTGAAGAGTGCCTGCTGCTCAAGTGCGCCCCGTCGAACATGCAAAAGCATCCACGACAGTCAAGTGAGCAGACAGGAAGACGAACAAGCCTGGAGCAAAGCCACAGACTCAGAAGAGCTTGGATCCTCGGTTTGATGACTCTGCGTGACGGCTCCTGCCGCTGCCGATAAGTTCGCTAACCTCCTACTCTATTCCGAACAACTTCTCGACGGAAGCAGCAGGGCACAGCCACAGCCTCCGATGGTAGGACAGCAAGGGACCCATCCGCTCAGTCGCATGCTTCGAGAGCACTCAAAACGCGCTGGACCTGGGAAGCCAAGTTCACACATACTGATCAAAGCAGTCGCCTTACATATGTATATATATACACACACACATACTCGTACGACAAAGGGCACGCAGTTCCCGACATGGCGCTTCGAACATGAACATTTTAAGACAAGTCCGAGGCCTGCGGATCGAAGGCGCCTGAAGGTAGCAGGCCGGATCGGTTCAGCCTGAGGACATGCTGAGCCCGTGCTTCTTTGCCAACGCAACTTCTTGAAATCTTGGGCTCGGGCAGGTGGTCTGCGGTGAACCGAGCCTTCCAAGTAGATGAAAGATGAAGGCAAAGTCTCAAGCAGGAACGTAAGTTGGCTTGCTGCTGCCGGCTGCTGCTCAATGTCCTTCTGTGCCACATGTGGTGCCACAGGCACAGACTTGGCCGGTGCGTGCTCTCTCTCACTCCTGCCGTTCTACTAAACCTGTGATGTATGCATGCCGCTATCATACTGAACATGCTGCCCACGCTAGTTTGCCGCATCATTGGCAGTCACGTACGGAATGATGCGAACAGCCGTTGAAAGTTGCTACCCTCCGATGGTTGAAGGGTATTGCTGCCGCATCGCAGTGCCACACATGCGAGACGGCACGGCTGCATCTGGCCTCCGGGTCTTCCTGCAACAACGACGCCAAGATTTTTGCCGCCTCCGGTGGCGCCTGTCGCAGCAACGTTGGAATGTGGATTCGAAGTTTGCCGCAGAGTGCCAAACTCTTGCTGTTCAAGCCTCGGGTAGTCGCTCCTGCACCTTCTGCAGGAACTCCTTGGGCAGGTTCGCCAGGTCCTTGATAGCCTCTGAGGAGAGAGTGGTCGGCAGCACCAGCTTGCCAAGCCTCAAGGCCCGTGTGGCTCCAACGCTCCGAATTTCCGTGTGCGCCATACTCCGTACTATCACCATGCACGATACTGTAAGGCTGGCACACATCCACTCGTTCCATAGCCTTGCGGACAGTCTTGCCCAGGTCACGCGCTCTCACCGAGTCTCGGCCAAGGAGCAGTAGCAAAAGGAGGCCGCCACATTTCGAAGAATACAACGCCCATGGCGAACCTGGAAAAGCAACACAAGAGGCCATGTCCATACATCCAATATGTAGCCTGCCGAGTGCACTCTGTGCACTTCATTGCATGTGCGAATCCCATCCCTGAATCATGCAAGTCACTGTCGAGGCAGTGAGCAGCCAGCTTGGACTATCCTGCTCGTTTTGCCGCACATGCCGGCTCGTCGCAGCTCGGAGGCTAAGACGTTACTGCTTTATTGTTCACATGTGCATGTATCTCGACTGCAGATGCTCTACTGGATGGTGCCAGCCGAGGCCTGAGTGGGAAAGGAAACGGATGTTTTTCAGGAGTAACATGGTGCCTCGAAGGTGTCGATGGTGACATGTTGTAAGATATTCCGACTCACTGTCAGCTTCGTCCCTTCTTGGTCTTCTGGAGCTCTTGCCTTGGCTTCGCGCAGAGGCTAGAAAACATGCCTCCTGCATGTGCTTCATTGGGGTCATTGTGCTCTCTGCAGATCAGCGGCGCCATCATCCTGCAGGCCTCAAACACGATTGAAGCGTTAAAGTTCCATCTTCCGATATGGACAGCATCGGGCCTTGGGACCTTCCTTGGCAGAGTCATTGAACTTGCGGCAATCCTGTGCTTGGATACAGCTTCGTAGTCAAATTCCACTTCCAGAGCTCGAGTATACGGGATATGAAACACACCGCAGACAAAGCATCTAAGCATTGTGTTCACATATGCGCATAGCATGCTTAGCTTCCGTGCATAGCAAAACACTGATGTTCGCTGGTGGGTTGGCCGGCTGGCTTGCTAGCTAGTCAGTCTGCTATGTGGTCGTTAGTTTGTTGGTTGGTTAGCTGGTTAGTTAGTTCGTTACTTGGGTAGCTCGTTAGCCTAGTGACTTTGCTACTTGCTTACATATTTGCTTGCCTACCTACTGCCTTACTTGCCGACTGAGTGACTGACTGAGATAGCTAGTTATCTGCTTGTCTGCGTGCCTATGTCTTACGCTCAGCTACTTGGCCGGTTCGTCTCGGATATATCTTTGCGTTCTCCTCCTCCGCCTCATCTCGCGACTGCCGCGAGGGGCCCCGGCAGGCGATTGTCCGCACATTCCCCGAATGGTTGATGGCCTCGGCAGGGAAGAACAGAGAATCCTAAGCAACTAGAAACGAATAACATGCAGACATTCCAAGATAATCCACAAAAAAAATCTACTACGGTAGTCTTCAAGAAGCCTCCGGTCTATAGATGTGTTTACGGGCGTTGCACGCGATCTTTGGAACCACAGAGCAGACGCTGCTGCTCAGCTCTGGAGCTCAGGTTCCGCATGTTTGTAGGTTGTTACAATTGTTGTGCTCGGAGAACCGGAAACACACACACACACACACACACAGCTGCATGCACACACGAGCCATGACTGGGGCCCTCCAGAATGTGAGCCATGTTGTCAAAACAAAGCTCTTGGGTCAGTGCATCTGCGCCCTCGCGTGCAACCAAAATCTCTGCCTGATATGTCTTCTCACCTCAGCTTCACGCGTAGACAGCCCGGAGAAATGATTGCCAGCTCTTGCATGCACAATGTGCCTGGTGGCAGCCAAGATGCCAGTGTTCAGTGGCGCACCATCCACTATCCGAGCTTTGCCTAGCTCCGGAGGATCCTAAGACAGTGAATGGACAAAGGCATCATTTTCGGTGCCACCACCAATCGAGCCCAAAAACACAAATCACAAATTCATCAAATTGCTGCCTCCTGCATAGCTAAGATTGATCCCAAGGATCTGCGGGCGCAGGCTTGGCGTTTGCTCTCTTTGGAGGCGACCTGGAATTTCGAAAGGTATGCGGGGGAGCCGAAGCTAGTTCCGAATCGCTGTCTTCGAAGCGCCTTGGCGGCGACGCCCTTCTTTCTCGCCTCCTAGCACTGGCTCACAAGCAGCGCTACTGGGGTTCCTTCCATGATTCAAGGGTGCAGACGGGTTCCCGAGTTGCAGCGGAGACAAACATGCGAAATCGGTAATGCTCGTGGGCTGCCGGCATTCCGCAATGATGATGATGATGGATACTGATGGTGATGATTACGATGATGACAGTAGGAGCGGCGAGAACGACAAGGACAACAGCTGCTGAATCTGCTTCTGCTTCTAGCTCTGCTGTGACTGCTGTTGCTCCTCCTCCCGTCCTCCTGCACCAGCTCCTCAACCTGCTGCTGCAACTTCTACCACCACCACCACTACACCACCGCCAAGGCGTCACCGCTACCACTACTACTACCACCACCACCACGACTACCACGACTACTACTACTACTACTACTACTACTACTACTACGATGACAACCACCACCACCACGAGAACCAGCACCAGCACAAACCACCACGAGGACCAGCACCAACACCAGCACTGCTACTACTACTACTACTACCACCACCACCACCACCACCACCATAAGAACTAGCACCGGCACAAGCACTACTACTACTCCTACCACCACTACCACCTCCACGACGAGAACTAGCACCAGTACTACTACTGCTACTACTACTACGCAGCCTCAAGCGCCCTAACTGCGACAGTTGCATGCTCCCTATCTGTGACAGCTGCAGACGTTGCGGAGGCTCAATTTCCATGACTGTCACAGCCGGTGAAGTTGCACGGGCACAGGCTCCTACCCCAAAACCGACAGCAGCTGGAGTTGCAAACTTGACGGGGAAGAAACTGCTAAACCACAGGTGGTCGGATAGTACGAAGATGCTATAAATACCGTGCAAAACGCAGGTGCTGCCAAGATGATTTTAATTTTAACACTCCTAAAACCTGAAGCCCAACATCTTCTAAACATCAAAAACCCCTAAAGCCCAGACCTCGGAGGGCTTCTTGTTGGCGTGGCGTGTGGTGTCTGGGCACTAGGGTGTGGAGATATTGTTCGGGGTGTCCGCGAAACAGCCCTCCAAAATCCCAAGCTCGAGTTCGCAACGTCCAGAAGCAGGTTTGGCGACTATACAAAATGGTCCGACATCACGAAAGTACTGTAAATACTGAGAAAAACGGCTCTTCTGGAGATGTTGTTCGAGGTGTCTGCGTAACACTGTCATCATCCCCCCCTCCCCCCCACCCCACCCAAAAAGGAAGTCCAAAATCCGAAGCTCGAGTTTGCAAACTCGACAAGTCGATGTTGAGGCTTCATAGGATGATCCTATATGACGAAAGCGCTGTAAATACCAAGTAATTTGCAGCTTGTCTTAAAATGGCTAAGAGCAAGTGTAGTTGGTAGGGGGTTACTACTACTACTACTACTACTACTACTACTACTGCAGCTCCTACTACTACTGCAGCTCCTACTACTACTACTACTGCTATTACTACTACTACTACTGCTACTGCCACTACTACTACTACTACTACTACCTACTACTACTACTACTACTACTACTACTACTACTACTACTACTACTACTACTACTACTACTACTACTACTACTACTACTACTACTACTACTACTACTACTACTACTACTACTACTACTACTACTACTACTACTACTACTACTACTACTACTACTACTACTACTACTACTACTACTACTACTACTACTACTACTACTACTACTACTACTACTACTACTACTACTACTACTACTCGCACTACTGGTCCTGCTTCTGCTTCTGCTCCAGCTCCTGTTCCTGCTCCTACTGCCACTGTCGCTGCTACTGCCACTGCTGCGGCTGCTACTACAAGTACTACCAGCACCACCACCACCACCACCACTACGACCACGACCGCGACAACGACCGACGGCGACGACTACTACTGAGAAGCAGTAGCAGCAGCAAGAGCAACAATCACAACAGCATAAGCAATGCTACAACCGCAAGACCAAGGCCAACGCCAGCACCAGCGGTAACTACCGTGTGCAGCAACAGCGGTGCAGCTGCTACGGCAGCCAGCAGCCAGTCAGAGCCAAACCAAGAGCAAAAACAAGAACAAGAGAAACACCAGCAACAACCAACAGTGCCGTCCCTACACAAATAGAAGCACCTTGTGACGCCTTTCTGCGGCTCCTTGGGCTGGGCCTCGAAGAGGACCGCCGACGGAAGGACGGGGACCGTCGCCTTTCCCGGGAGCGCGAAGCCGAGGCGTGCCTGCAGACAAGGCAAAAGTAAGAGGAAGCTCCGGCGAAGATCTCTGTGAGTGTATACAGCACATGTCTGAGACTGAGAGGGAGAACGAGAGAGGGAGAGAGAGAGAGAGAGAGACAGAGAGCGAAAGAGAGACAGGAAAGAAGACAAAGTACAAATCTGCCTGGCTATCTCCCTATGGATGTAACTACCTGCATATACACGCAAATGCAACGGAATATGGTCTCGAGAATCTCATGTTCACGGCGTACCTGCGTGTGCATGGTGCCGTACAGATTATTGTATGCATAGTAAGCTTCTTTTGTTGGATTCTCTGGTCATGCCAAACATGTACAGAAAATGCGAATGCCTGACCGACTTCGGTCACGCATGAGGTGCAAATGTATGGGGAATCGATCTGTGCATGCTTGTTGGCTGTTTTTTGTTATCAGTATAACTACGCCTGTCCGTCCGCTTAGGCCTGTTCACGGTATTGATCAGCAACTGCTTTTGTAAAGTTTGAGCTCAGAGCGAAAATTCGGAACCACCCTCTGGACTGCAATCTGAATCTTAATTATCTACCTACTCATGCCCGTATGGTCCGCTAGCTCTTGACGCAATGGTGCTTGTCACTTGTCAGCATGCACTTAGACTTTGAAGCTCGTCTGAAAACCTCGCCGGTGAAAGAGGGCTTTGCTGCACACCTCCGTCCAGATCTCGACCGCCTGCGAGACCTAGGAGACCTCGAAGAGCTCCGAGGCATGTGCCAACGAGCCTCGAACGACACCAACAGGATGAGGGTCATGATGAATAGGGAATAGGGCAGCTTGAAGTATGGAAACCAGGATCAGCATAGCCGTGGTAGCCATCGTAGTCGTAGTGCCATCGCAATAGTGTAAGTCGTCGCAGCAGCAGTAGTAGTTGCAGACATAGAAATAGTCGTAGTTGTTGTTGGTTGTGGGAGTAAGAGTACGAATCGGCATAGGGGCAGGAGCACGACTAGGGTTAGGGGTAGGGCTTGTATGTCGTCGTCGTAGTCGTTGTTTGTGGTCGTCGTCGTAAAGAAACAGAAGTAGTAGAAGTGGTGGTGGTAGTAATAGTCGTAGTAGTGGCAGTAGTAGTAGTAGTAGTAGTAGTAGCAGCAGCAGCAGTAGTAGTAGTAGTAGTCGTAGTAGTAGTAGTAGTAGTACTAGTAGTAGTAGTAGTAGTAGTAGCAGTAGTAGTAGTAGTAGAAGTAGCAGTAGCAGTAGCAGTAGCGGCAGTAGCAGCAGCAGCGGCAGTAGTAGTAGTCGCAGTAGGAGTAGTGGTAGTAGTCGTCGTCCTAGTGTTATCAGTAGTAGTAATACTAGTAGTGGTAGTAGTAGCCGCAGCGGTAGTAGTAGTAGTAGTAGTCGTCGTCGTTCTAGTAGTAGTAGTAGTAGTAGTAGTAGTAGTAGTAGAAGTAGTAGTAGTAGTAGTAGTAGTAGTAGTCGTAGTCGTAGTCGTAGTCGTAGTCGTAGTCGTAGTAGTAGTAGTAGTAGTAGTAGTAGTAGTAGAAGTAGTGGGAGCAGTAGCGGCAGCAGCAGCAGCATCGCCCGCCACCCGACTTCATAGAGATTTACACACCCTCGGAAACAATAGCAAAGAACTGGCTGCGATCGAAGGGACTCCTCTGTACCTGCTGCCTAGCACAACAACAGCAGAAAGACACGACGCTGAAGCAGCAACCTCAAGATTTCAGCGTATGTAGCACACGCCCGATGCGTCACCACTCCACATTAACACCAACACCCTGAACGTCCGGGACTCCGTGGCTGCTTTCTCAAGTGGCGTGGGCATGACTATGATCAGTCAAGACACGACGCGTCCCTCAACTCATCGCCGCGGAGACGGGCTCTAGCAACAAAGCTTAAGCCCGATGGCATGCGTGCAGAGAGAGGCTTGACGGCCAAAGCCCGTGGTTGCTGTCGAGACGGCGGGGTGTGTTGATGCAGATCTGAGACACTTGCATGTCGACTCTGTTGTCGTAGAGCTGCAGGCCTCGCCGTCTTCTTGCCATCAAGATGACTCGGACTTGCTGCGATGTCCTACCCTTTCACTGAAAAAAAGCTGGATTCCCTACCGGTTTTGCACGTGGCCGCGTGGACGAGTACGGGTTTGGTCTGGTCGCAAGCTTGCAGCCAATCAACTCCAGCTGTTAACGAGCTCAGGAAAGTCAAGTTGCGGCAGCAGCTGCGGAAAATCAGATTTACCCTTGCATCAGGCAGGCTAGTTCGTTCAGTGCTTGTTTCACAAGCATGAAAGGCAAAGGCACGATTCCCAGAGAAAAACAAACATTCCCTTCATTATCGGACAGCTGCTTCTGGTACTCCAGGCACTCCTTCCCGGATGCCTTCCAAGACCTTTTCCATCCAGGCATCGACGAAGTACTCGCACAGGTAAGAGCCTTGCATGCAGCAGTAGAGTACGAGCGCGAACTTCGTTCAAAGGAGAGAGAGGGAGAGAGAGAGAGAGAGAGAGAGAGAGAGAGAGCATGCAGGAAAGGCTCGATTGGTGGGTCGCGTGGTTCCGGCCACGTTGATGCTGTGCAGGCAGCCCTCCAATGTCAGCTGCTCTGCCCCCTGCAGGTGTGCCCAGTCCACTGGCACCAGGCCATCACCCGTAGCATTTCCGACTCCACCCAAAGCCACGTAACTGTTCCAGGCAGTCGACTCTGGAGAGGGTGACCTCACCAAGGCTCGCAAATTCTGAGAGGCGTCCTGTATACCGAATGCTATCAGAGCGGGGGAGCTGCGAGTCGCCTCTAGCAGCTAGCACCAGGCAGCACTTGTAGAATGCGGGGGGGACTTCGGAAACTTAGACATAAACAGAGATAGCATTGCATGCATGAGACTGGATGAGTTCCACGATCGGGATATTGCCCTCCATTTTCTGACCGGTGACGGCATCGCCTGCCACAGATACCTTCCGCAAGCCAGGATAATTTGGGACACTTTTGCGGATTAACTCCCTTACAGCATGTATTCCGACGAGGTGCATAGAAGAGATCATCCGAGTAGTATGCTCCAGGGTGTGCTTTGTTCAGATTGCGCAAGCAACCAAACCTGAGCACAGAGGCTTCAAATGTGGCTGCGATAGTCTCCCGGAAAAGTCCAGCAACAGACCCGACGCAGCATGGTCGAACATGTGATTCGGTCAGGGCAGATGCTGGTGGTGATATTGGCCGAGCCGCGTCATGTCCATCTTCCCCTTCGGGGGTGGGCGATGCGGAGTGCCAAGGGACACTAGGCCCTGCACATGCTTCAGCGCCCAGTCCTCACGTGTGGGAACGATGCATGCCCAAATGGGAGTTTCCGAAAATTAACGGTACCTTATTTTGGGGTCTTTATAGTAAGGATCCTACTATTTAGGGTGCTAAATAAAGGGTCCCCATTTTCGGAAAGGCCCTAAATTTCTCCAGAGTCGCCTTTCCCTCGCGATCGAGCAGAGCCCGAGCCAACCAGCCTCCAGCACTGTGGCCGATGAGGATGACGGGTTCGCCGCCGGAAAGCACCGTCTCTTCCACTTTCGCCTTGGCCAGATCCAAATACCAACCATAGGCTGTCCGGGCAGTTCCATTTCCTCGGAGAAGGCGCAAAAGGCAGTGGGAGCTGAGGAGCTAGAGCTCTCAAAAGTTCATGGCCTGGCATGTCCCTTCTGTCCTGCGCGGCTGTCAGCATCCAGCAGCAAGCCAGCGAAGACTTTCAGCCAGTCCGACCTCTGGACCGGCACGACTGAAGCCTGGACTCCACGCCGGCTGAGGCACGCCTGGAACAAGGCTGGCACCAGCAGGTCTACAATGTGCTTTTCAAGAAAAGAACAGAGAAAGGACTGCGACGAGGCCTGCAGGCCAACAGCCGCATCCTGGCCCAGTGGCTCCTTGATCATCCAAACAGGAACAAAGCAGGCCCCGCATAAGTCGCATAATTCAGGCACGCGGGGAAACAGTTATTCATCCGATGCGTGATAGTTTCTTGCAGTCAAAGGCTCAGCATAGTCAATGGCATCATTTCCGAAGCCCGGCAACAGGACCGCAGAGACCGATGTTTGTGCCAAGTGTTTCGGCTCGGGCGGCGGAGCGCCCAGAAGCTGGTCGGGCCAATGCTCCACTTCCTCACTGCTTGTCGGCTTCAGGAGCTGTCCCAGGGCCTCACCTGCAGGGATGTCCCACTTTTCGAAGTAGGATTGTATCCGGCCATCTTCACCTGGAGTGTAGCGAGTCTTGCCTCCAACATTAATGCGCGGAGACCAGGGAAGGTTTACCTTCCCAATCATAGTCCACTTGGCTACAACTTCACCCGACTCCTCGAGCTGAATATCGCGCAATCTGCACCTGCGCGTCTCCTTCGGAACCAGTGCATCCACAATGGGCTTCAAGTTGCGCATGTTGGATTCGAACTTGGACAAACCCTGAAACGAAATGGTCGGATCCGTGAAGCTGCAGGACTCGCCATAAAGCTCAGTGTCAATCTCGCCTGACCAGAGGTATTGCCGTTCTTCGAAATCCGCTCGGATGCCCTCCAACAGCTGCTCGGGAGAGATCGCATCGAATTCACGGGACCTCTCGCCGGCAACGGCTCCGTTCCCAAAGCTGTTGACAACATCTGTCAGGCCTGCCAAGCTCTGCCAGTACAGTACGAGTAAGAGTCATAAACGAAAACTTCGGATACCAATATGACCCGTGAATTTGCATGTTCCGTGGGCCTCCCACGACAGTCTTGGTCCAGTCAGGCGAAGACTCGTAAGATGACCTCTCGGGTTCAGCGCGTCTGGCACCACCTTCGGCCACAGCACAAGGGCTCGCACATGCACGTTCGCACAAACAATGCCACGCAAATAAGAAGGACAGACAGTAGGCAAGACTAGCGCACCCATTCGTTTCAACGACCTCGCTCCTTTGCTCAATTTGTTTAGCTTGCTTAGGCTTGGCCCTTCCTGAGGCAGCTTGCGGGTGATTGTCTAGTCGGCTAGGATAAACTACTTCAACCATTTAAAGCTCCCTGCATGCTACTCACTTCAAAGACTGTGCTTGTCTGAAATAGTCCACTTGCCTGACCTGCTTGCTTGGCCGGGCTGAGCCTTGACGCACCCGGCTGTACTGTGATCATTGTAGCTCGTGGACTCGAACCAGCTTGAGTACGGAAGAGACAGTAAACTGACGGTGAAGAACTTCGACTCGCACCATTCAGAATGTCAGACAATCCAGCCCACACGCCTCGGACATGCGGCCTTTTCACGCCCAAAGGCTGGCCGACAAAGCACAGGCTGCAGAACGCCCCGATGGCGACCCAGACAAAGGCTCCAGAGAAGCACACGGACCGAGCTCGCGCCATGATTCCAAATTCTGGGCAACAGGCTCGGCTGAGTGTAACAAGGGCAAGAATCAACCTCATGTAGTAACAAGTGACACGGTTGGAGTCGGCTAGAGGGTGAATGTGTAGATTCGGCTGATGCGGCGCCCGGTCGACACTTCGATGTGACTGGCAAGCATTGACGTCAATGTGCCATGTTGGTTGATTCTTAAATGCAGTTGTCTTGCAGAAATCTGGCAAAGTCAATGGCCTTCTACTTGTATGCGCTCCCGAGCTGCGCAGCTGATGAGGCGGCGAAGAGCCATGTCTCAATGTCATGCAAGTAGCGGGTCATCGATGCTCCAATGCCGAGAAGTTCGCCCGACAACAAGGTCGACAAGTATTCATGCTGAGCTGTGAGCTTGAACCACTGAAAAGGTTGCGACCCCCTCGAACTTCTGGGGCCATGTACAGCACCTTGGTGTATGGCTTGGCTTGCAGCCTGCAGTCTGTTCAATAGCGGCTGACGACCCATCTAAGAGCATTCAGGAGTCTCCGAGGCACACGCAGTGCCAACCTGAGCCGAAGCGGAGGGTTTAGGGTTTAGGGTTGGCAGAGGGCCTTGACTAGAATGTGCCCTCTCTCTCGGCTTGCAAGTGTGCGCACTTGTCCTGAGATACCTGCTCCTGTCGACTGTTGCCGAGCTGCACCTCCAAGGCCCCAATGCCGCGAGGCAGTTCATCCACACAAATGACCCACTGGTGGCTAGGCGAGCTAGGCCAAATGCCCAAAACCACCCGGTAACCCCACTGTATCACGACTCGTCCCATTGTCCGATTGTCCAAGGCGTTTCCGACAGCGGTGGTGGTGCTGCTGTTGCTCTTGCTTCTGCCGCTGCTGGTGCTGGTGCTGGGAATCCCACCGTCGTTAATTGCGGCGAAGCAAACAATAACAATGACAGGAGGAAGAGTGAGGGAGAGGGAAAGGGAGGAGGCAACCTTGGCAAATGCATAAATGCGCTGAAGCCGACCTGGGGTACGGCGACGCTGGCACGCAGTTCAACCCCGCGCTGGAATCTCGATTTGGTATTCAGGAAGTCCCGACGATTCTCACATATGGGTGCTACATGGTGCTGCCTTGTCAGCTCCATGAGCTTCTCGATGCGTGCACATGATTTGACACCCGAGTGTAGGTATACCGCCTAGTACGGATGATGCCTTCCATGCCTCGGGGGAAAAGTCGTGAAGTCGTGCAGATGAACCGAAAGAACACATCTGCATCTTTACACAAAGCCAAGATCTTGCCTGAGATTGTCGGATCGCCTCCGGCAGGCTCGAGGCTAGCCTTGGCTACACATCAGATGGATATCGACAACAGAGTCGCGGCGACATCGACAATGAAGAGAGCAAAAATGAACGACAGCTTACCCAAAGCATGAACAGGCAGCAACCACAACCACAAGCACACACCAACACCAACGCCAACAACAACACCAACAGCGACAAGAGTTTGACGCTGAGCGAGCGGGCTCTGCTCATGGCGCATCAGAAACTTCGTGCCGTAGGCCAGCGCCGCCCCTTAGTAGCTGCTTTGCCGACATTCCAATAAAGGTAAAGCGGCCTTAAAGTTTCTTACAGAGGTTGTGGCGGTGCGAAGGGAGTGCGCTGCGATCATCGCAGGTACCTCCTTCATCCGAGCAATGAGCGAACCTCCTTTTGCTCCGAGGCCTCGGGCTAGCCAACAACTTAGAACAGAAGCACAGAGACCGAGCTAAAGGAACAGAGAAGGCCGCTCAAGCCCCATAGGATCAGCAGGAAGGAAAACGAAGAACCTCTGCTAGAAAAGTTTAAAAGAAAAGGGCCTGAGTAAATCCAGTGTCACTGCATACTGCACTGTACAGTGCAGGGGCAGCTCTTCAGCACTCGCTTCAAGGAGGCAGGTCACTTGACATTGCTATCAATTCCCAAAGACGGTGCCTTGGTTTTGGCACAAGCGGTGCTCGCGCTGCAGCGTCTGCACACTCAAATCCTCATGTGACATCTAGACTCACAAGATCTATATGTCTTGTATCCTCCGCCACCTTCAATGTGAGTCATTGCGTCCAATACTCACGAACTGGCAGCCGGCGGGTCGTACTCCGAAGAGCCGTCTCCCCGAGTTCACTAGGTAACTCCGGACTACCAGCGATGGGCCGTAAGGATGGTTCGTCGTGAAGGCTCGTGAGCCGTCACTCCTGGCATTGCCTGACCCCGTCGGTAACAGGACAGTAACGAACACATCTGCAAGGGCCGTAGCCGAAGCCCGACACCCATGGGCCAGCATTGGGAGGATGCTGACGAGCTGCAAGCCGCAAAGCGGGGCACCCATCCTCTCCCGTGTCTGGCTTGTTCCCAGGCGCTGGCATCTTTACAGCAGCTGACGCGCAAAAGGCTTTCAAAAGTGAAGGAGGAACTCGATCGCACTGGCTTTGTCGCAGCCGGTGGCAGTCTACCCTGGCTTTGGACAAAAGTGGAGTTTCCGAAGCAGACTGCATGGAAAAGCACAGACGACCCGGGTCCTTCTTGTCAGAGAGTGTTCGTACAAGCGCAAAACCAATGTGCCAGCAAAAACTGCGCAGAAAAGACCTTCAGCTGTCCCTGGGTATCTTGTCCAGAAGTTGAAGAGTCGCCGAAAGGCAAGGAACGAGGCCTCGTCTCCAAAGCTTCCTTCAAGGTACCCAAAAAGCGAAGGTGGTAGAAAAACACTGAGGCACAGTCGGCGCGCCATCCGCTAGTGTCGCAACACCTGGTGTAAAACCAAATACTGCTCCCTCCACCACGCGGAAAGGTGGAAACCCTACCGCTTACCTCCAGCTTATCCAGAACTTGCTGTAGCGGGAGGCCCGGGAATTGGGACCCGGCAGTCCACAGAGGCACGAAGCTCCGAGGCACACTCAAATGGCTCAGGCAGAAGGACGTCCCTTACATTTCGCAAAGGAGCCTGTTGCAAACCCTTTAGATTATAGTTGCGGCCGAAGCCCAGTCAGCACATCTAAGATGCCATCTGTGAACCGTAGCTAGCAGCGGCTCCAACAGCGACAACAACAACAAAACGACAACGACCAAGTGGTTCAAGCACTGCAAGATTTGCACCCTTAGCAACAGAACGCAATCAGAACTGGCACGAACTGACTCCATTGGCATCTGAGCAGCCAATTCTGTGGAAAGGCCGAAGTCGCCGAGCTTGGCGTGGCCACCTTCGGCCTTCGAGAGGAAGATATTCGGCCTCGAGCTGGCAGCCAGGAACGCCAATTGCGGAAACCTCATGCAACCGTGTAACCTGTCTCGCCTTGGAAAGCTGTGCGTGAAAGCTTGCAAAGTTTACTGGGGGGTCAGAGCTTGGAAATGCTTGGATAGTCGAAGACGGTGCGCACCATCTTTTTGCGGATGTGGGTCGGGTCGCATGCACTGCGAGAAACGGGAGCTGCAAACAGACACACGAGAGATCTGCCACAATTCCTGGCTGCCCAGGAAGGCGAAGACCTGTTTAATGGCAGACTCCTCCGGATTGACTTCCCCTCACCGCAAGGCACCAACGCACCAATTGGCGCCGGGGTTTCATTGAGAAAAAGTTGTCGTACAGCGGCTATGTGGGTGTTTCACACCGTGCCGGTCTCTGAAAGCTGCAGTGCCGAACCGCTTTAAACCTGGAGTCCAGCCTTTTCAAAGGTAGAAGCTGGAAATCTGTATGAGGTAGGTTAGAAACAAGACAAACAGGCTGTCGGTTGGCATTGAAGACCCGTCAACACACAGTCGTCTTCCCATCTGTGCGGAAGAGGGGGATCGCAGAGCCGATGGAAGAGATGCCAGTCTTGATCGTTCCTCGGATTACAGTCTCAGTATGTTGACTGCTCGTCTCTTGGGTGACATCATAGCTTGTTGGCGAGTTGCCTTTCTCGGAGCCTTCCTCCCTCGCCTCGCAGGCAAAATGGTGGCGAATCAGAGCACGGATCAGTTCTCAAGTATTGGCTAGAGGATGAGGTTACCGGGCGGGGGCAATGAATTTCGATACATGTGCCTCTGCAACAGCCATGGCTGCGACGCTCGCGGCGAAGTTTGGCGGAAGCCTGCCCACTGTCAACGGCAACAGCTAAACGAGCCAGCATCACGATCATAGCGTTGTCATGGCAGACACGGCCAATTTCACTACCACAGGACTGACTGCAAGATTGGCTTACAGCTTACTACCAAAACCCCCGCATGCCGATGCACCTTGTACTGCTGGAGGGAGCCTGTACAGCAGCCATGTCTCTCGATTTGCCAAGTGCTTGCTGCACTGCAGCACATTCTGTTCAAGGTCACAGTTCAGACCCCCGCACCAAGAGACCACGGTCTCTCAGCATTGTAGCTATTCCCGGGCCCGCCGGTTTCTTCTCTCATTCAAAGGACCATATGTGTCCGCATGGCATTGGAAAGGATGCACTCGATGCTTGCTTCTATATACACGCCTTCATTCCAGCACTGTTTGGAAAGGCCAGCGGAACTCCGAAGAGATGCTCTTGCAGCGACTGGTGGTGGACTACTCACCGGAGCCTTATTGCGCTTTCGGGCCTGCTGTCTTCGCTGCACTAACTTGACCCCAACATGTTGCGTCATCGCACCCAATGCCACAGCGCCGGCACCACCTCCCTGCCCCTTCCTGTGGGGGGGGGAGGGAGAAGTGGGGGTGACTGGCGGATGGCAAAATCCGGTCAGTTCACAAGTGGACGACACTCGTTCCACTCAGGGCAGCATTCGTCAATTTGCATGCGTGCCTCATCAGCAATTCAAAGACGATTGAGGATACGAGAATTCGGCCAATTAGTTCGCAATCGTAAAACTTTCTAGCACTAAGACCAGACACGTGCCCTGCCTGCAAGACTGGCTCAGACTCCGTGCTTTGAAGAAGGGCGATGTCCTCGGAGGCTCCAGTCTTGACATGTCCCGAATTCTTCTTCTACTTGATTGTGGGGTGGAAAGCATCTTCACATCCCACTGTTGCCACGTCAGCTACGGATGTACAAAGGCTTGACTGCCTGACAGAAGAAGCCGGATTGGCAACACGGAAAGGGGTTCAGAACAAACCAGGTTGAGGCAGCAAGTACCATGCAGCTCTCGATGCTTGGTGCAATTGGTGTAGTTGCGGCCGCCTGAGCGTCTGGCTAATTGCCTCGAGCCCCATACGCATCGTGAGACAAAAACCAGTGCTTGAACTTGTCCCCCGTGTGACATCCTGGCATGTCCGGCAAGACGCAGATATATGGGTGGCTGTCAAAATTATGGTCCCTTTTTTGGTCCTTCATATACTACGGCACCTAGCATTTCGGCGCTCACACTCGGACAATCCAGGCGAGGCATGTGGTTCGAGGTCTGCTGAGTGAGACTGAACTAATCTGGGAGGTGTCTGTCAATAGCTTTCCTGTCACATCCAAGACCACCTAACATTTAGCGTTCCCGAAAAGCGGCCATAATTTTGACAACTACCCCTATAGGTCGAGGCAGCTAGAGTCCGAAGCATCTTCTTTCAAACAGTCTTTTCTGGACCATCCGGGGTTGACCACCCAGATTCCGCGAGCCTTAGCAGCGCCGCCACCTGTGCTCAGCCGGTTTACACCGAGAGTTGCGCTTCGGTTTCCGGCAAATGCATAAGCTCTATGGGAGTTTCCGAAAATAGGGACCTTAATATAGTACCCTAGATAATAGGATCCTTATTATAAGGATCCCTAAATGAGGTATCCCTAAGTTTAAAGGAAACTCTCATATAGTGGAATTGGCTCGACGGCTGTCTACGCAGAGCCAAGAGCCAAAGACTGACTGTCCAGCTACACGGAGGAACACACCTTCCGGGTGGAGAAGTGGGGATCCACATCGACCAGACGTGCCGCAGACCGGAGGGCTTCTCGAGACCTCAAGGCGCTGGACAGCCTCGTGCGCTTCATCTGAAACCTGCTGACGCTTTGCTGAGAGAGGCCACTGATCAGTTGCCACCACTCCATCCAGAAAGCGACTCCCTGCCATCTCGCCTCGCCGACACCGCGGGGCTGCAGCGATGACAGGGTGACAGAAGCAACGTGCAAGAACCCATCACTACATGTACAGCGAAGGGTGATTTGCCATCTGGCATGTTCCCCCTGCATCTGCCGAGTTGTGCTCCTTTTTGTGCTAGATGGATTCAGCTTTACACAGCTTGGCCAAGCCGACTGGCTACTGCGGCGCTAGAAACGAAAAACCTTGCATGAGAATGGGCACGGCACATGGCACAACGCGCAACGCACCTCCAAACCAGTGATTCTGCATGGCCCGAGCGGCCTCAGTGTGCCACAGGGGAAGAACAATCATACTCGTCAACAACACAACAACAAAGCCATATGCTGTGGGCATGCTGGAAGCACAACTTGCGTGACAAAGCTCGCTAAGCCCCAATGTGATTCTGAAATTGCTGCATGCGCGGCTTCTGTCGACGGCTGCATGACGGTCCAGTGCTCGTCCACGCACACTCTCCAATCAATCATTGCCTGGGCCACGTGACTAAGAAGGGTAACTACCAATGTCTACTCGGACTCGGATGCATTGTATCTGAATGCACATCATGTCTTAGCAGCTCCGTCGGTACCCTTGCTTTGAGCAGCGAGCGCTCTGAATCTGCAAGTTGCCCAAGCTGCTTAAGAATTTCCTCGGACAAGGTCAGTTCGCTGGTGCTGGCAACATATCTCAAACCGCTGCTTCAAACATGCCACGACAGGAGAGCTTTGCGCTCCCAGTGTAGCTATCTGTCCACGGAATGTGGCATCAGCGTTGCTCTTCAATTTCCGGGTGCAGACAAAGCAACTGGAAAACGGGGCCGCAGAAACATAGCGACAATGAGATGCCTTTTGCGATGACGTCCAGGAAGGTGTAGCCCAGGACCTGGCAGCCATCCGCTCTTCCAACTTCTGACGTCTTTGGCATACCAACAATGAGGAAAGATAATCGAAGGAACGAAACACATGAAAAAATGCGTGGGCGAAAGCGAGAATCCTACACTCGGCGAGAGAAGGTCCGCCAGTCAAACTTGAAACTTCAGGCCATGGGACACATCGCGAAACAACAACATTACAATCATAAATGCTCACGCGCTCCGCGGGGGCCCCTGCATATTCTATGGTCCAGGATGCACCCCACTCCCCCTCTGTGGGATGGGGTGTGGGGTCCCTCTTCCTCCTGTGGGGTGGTTGTGGGGTCTTGTGGCTTTGGGTTTACTTAAGCTTTTGAGTTTGGGGTTAGGGTTAAGACTAAGAGGTATAAGACTTCGAGTCGACTAAGCGCTTAGCGAGGGTTTGGGGTGTAGGTTCGTTAGGGTCGACGGTTTATGTTCTGCTTTAGGCCTAGAGCCTGCGTGTCGGCGGGGTTTAGGGTTGGGTGTAGGGTTTTAAGTAAAGGCTAAGGTTAATAAAAACAGGAGCACGCGCAACTGCGCTACATCATAGGGTTTATGGCTTGCATGGGGCTTGCGTACGATCCAGTCCAGCTCCAACGGCCCCGACCCCTCTCCGCACACGCCACCCCCCCCCACCCCTGCCAGACCATACCATTGGGGGTGGGAACGCCAGACGCCTGACCATATGTCGCAGACAGTCATTTAAAGTTGCTCCATAATCGAGGGCCAGTGGGCTAATTCTCTCCTTCACCCCCAAGGATACGCCTGTGTAACACATTGCCCGGCATGCGCTTGGCATAGTCCACACACTTACGTCTCAGGTGGGCCTGCTCTTGCCACAATGTCATGATACCGAAGCTGCGAAGCAAATGACATGCCTCACAGTCAGTGCTTGGAATTGCGCCGCGACACGTTAAGTCCCACATCTCTGAGGAGGCAGCCGGATACATCATCCACAAAATGACAGCAAATCTCGGTCAGCGGAGAACACAGGTCCAGTCAGAGTCCGGCCCATGATTTTGGCACAGATTTTTCTTCTGCTTTTGCCGAGGATCCTTCGATATTTTCTAGCCAGCTGCGCACATCCTGGCTCAAGCCTTGGGTTAACGGCTAGCCCCATCGCTGCTTGCCCGGCTTGAAATGTTTTGCCACAGCTTCGACCTGTCTGATGGCAGGCCAGGGCACGGCAACTGCGAGACCTGCACAGCATACCCAACTTCTGTTTGGATGTCGATTCTGATGTGGCGGAACATCGGGCATCCAACATCTACACCCGTCCAGCCTTTCGGAACATGAGCGCGAAGCACGTGCAGGAAGCAATGAAGAAAGGCTTTCCCTGCACCGGAACATCGGAAACTGACTTCTTGTAGAGTGGCTGACCCAATTACCCAAGAAAGGTATTTGCAAACTTTCAATCGCAGCTAGTTAGTGCAAAACACGGTCGCAACAATAGAACATCCAGGCGTCTCAGTCTGAGCTGTTTGCTGCAAACATCTCATCTCTGGCGAAAGATGGCACTTCAACAAGTATCAAACGACTGCATGACAACTTCGTGTGGAAGCTTCATGCGACCAGGGAAGGCAAAAGATTTCTGAAGGCACGACTCCTGTGGCCTGAGCTCATAATCAAAAGTGTTCGATGCGTGCTATGCCTGTTGACCTTTGCTGCATCAAACCTGCCCAGGCCGGACTGCGAGAACATACCCTGCCTGGCCGTGGTTGCTGGATCGCTCAGTCGCCGACCGAAGACCCAGAAGCATCATCTCAGATGTGAGGAGCGGGTTTCGTTCACTATCGGTCTGATCCACAAATATATGCAAGGCTCTGAGGATGTGATGATCACGATGGATGCTATCCTTGGCCAAGGACACTTCGGGAGCTTCGTCGGCGACTTCGGAGTGGTCAGGCACAGAGGCACGCTCCGACATGTTTTGCCAGAGACCTAGATCCTTTGGACCAGGCCACTCATATGTAGACGCCCGAGTGTACAGGCGAGAGTAGGATATCCACTGCATCGGAGCCTCTGATCTCAAAAGTCTGCAACGACATCTCGTGTGAGAGCTGGGGAGTGTAGTGCTCGCCGGTGCCGTCAAATTCAGCCAGGCGTCCAGCACTGCCCAAAGCCTTGCAGGTCCGGGTCCGAGATGTCTGACATGGCAGCTGTGGGTTACAAACACCGAACTGTCTCGATCTTGTGCTAAATGCGGCGACAGCAACCAATATCGGCCCTGCAGCCGGACCTCCTCTTCGCCTCAGGGAGCATGAAGTCTGCAAGAGCCAGTCGGACCGGGGCGGCGAACGAAAGTTGCGTGGCCAGGTGAGCCAACTGCAATCACCAGACCCCGCAGCACATCCTTGTTAAGGATGTTAAGGTGGACAAGATCAATAGTTTCCGCAAGCTGAGGATGACAACTTCTGGGCTGTGCCTTGCCAATAGTATGAGTACCAGCCGGCACGGCAGCGCAAATGTGCTATTTGGAGGCCTCTGCTCTATGCAAAAGTGACTGCAGGAGTCTTATTGCTGCACGGCCGTGGCTTGGATGTCGCGAGCAACAGTCTTTCTCTCTTGCTTGCTTGCTTGCTTGTGCTTGCATGCTGCTGCTACGTGACGTGTGTGGGCTGACGAGCAATTGCATAACCCCGAAATCTGCGGATGCTGGCAGCGCGAGTGACTTTCGCGTTTTGTCGGTGACGACTCTCTTTGCTTAACTAGCCAGGGGCCAGAGACGAGAGCAGACTCTCTTTCTTGGGTGACCGCTGTCCACAGCGGCCCCCACACACGGCCCCTTTCCCGCGTTCCCCCGAGTGTGCCTGTTGCTCTGTGTGTCTCCCTCTCCCTGTCTCAGTCTCAGACCCTCTCTCTTGTTGTACATTGGTACTTACCACGTGTCACGCCTGTCCACCAGTTGTCCTCGCTGATAAGCTTCTGGGCATCATTCGCAAGGGCGAGGTTCAGGTAGTAACCTTACAGCACGGTGCGAGAAGTTGGTGTGGAAGGGTTGGGGCCACAGATGCTGAAACTCTCCATGGCCGCTCCCATAAACTGGCACACATCTCACATGACGCTGTAGCAGAGCTTTGAATGATGCACAACTCGTGCAATCTGCACGCAGGGGACACTTCTCTAACTGGCACGTGCTGGACAGTTGTACACACACACATACATCCATACACATGAGTCATATAGATGTATACATGCATGAATAATACGATACTTGCATGAAAACCATACACGCACATTATGCATGCTACATACATTTCACACATTACATGCAGTACATGCATTACACTACATCACATTGCGTTACATACCATACCATACCTTACCGTAGCATACCATACCATACGACGCCACACCATGCCCTACGTACATACATACATACATACATACATACCCACATGTATACATGTATACTATATGCATGCATGCAGACCTACAGACATTCCGACCTACATACTTACACACTTACATAGATAGACAGGCACATGGATACATAGACACGCAGGGTACATAGGCACATAGGTCCGTAGATACACAGATACATAGATACCTACTTAAACGATCTTACACGCATGCGTATATACATAGCTCTATACCTACCTTCATACATTAGCATATACATAACATGCATTGTGCTACATTACACTACATGACATTCGTCTCCTCAACTTAACGTGTTTTGCAACACCTGTGTTCCACTACATTCCATTATATACGCACATACATACATACATACAAACATGCAACGTACCTACCTACCTACCTTCATGCATCCAGTCACCCATCCATCCATGTATGCATCCATCCATCCATCTACCCATCCATGCTCGCATGCCGGCATGCATTCATTGCATCCATCCATCCCTCCATCCCTTCCTTCCCTTCCAGCATTCAATTCCTCCCACCTCATTCATGCATTCATTCATTCATCCAGCCACCCATCCATCCATCTATCCATCCATCCATGCATGCATCCATCCCGTCTCGTCTTGCCCCGTTCCATGCCATCCCATCCAACTGGCGCGAGCTTCGAAGAGGTATCACTGGCCCAAGTTTGTGACACGAACGTCGGGTGTACGCAATGCAGGAAGTCAGGTTAGCCATCTGCCCCAACACGACTACACAAAGGTCGGAGTCTAGGATCGAATCCTGAAATCTCGAATCAAACGGCTGGAGCCACCACTTTCTGCAGCACATTCAAGCGTTTTCGTTCATTGGTTCACCGAGGTCATTCCATCCATTCCTTCGTTCATTCGCTTACGCAGTCATTCATTCATTCATTCAGTTGTTTTTTGCCTCAATTCATGCATTCATGGATTCCTTCCTTCATTCATTCGCACCACTCTCTCATCCCACTCGCTCAATTCGTCAGCCAGCCAACCAGCCAGTGTTCGCTACATACATTACACCCACTACATACATTATGTAGATTTACATTCCAGTATTGCATGAGTTTCAGTACGTACACTCCGTACATGGCATGCATTACATGCATCACGTACATTGCATATACACCATATGCACTGCAGACATACATTACACGCATTTCATACCTTGCCTTACATAATTAGATTTGTTGGGCCCTGGCTCTCGATTGCATCAAGCGAGGTTTCAGATTCCACAAGCAGCACTAGAGCCGCACACTCGGCGGGAAGTGCACAGTACATACATTACGTTCCTTGCATAGTTACATACATTACATACTCCTCACACAGTACTACAATGCACACAATACACAATAGATACGCTGATTCAAAGCATTCAATCTGTACAGTATGTTTTTGTCCGCATTCACGGGTCTCCCTATCCCGCCTCCCAAGTCCCCCGTGAATGGAGCAGGGAGCGACACGGCCCATAACAGGCCACTAGCAGGAGGGCACATGGCAAAGGCCAGCGACACGGCTTCTCACATGGTTTTTCAAAACGGAAAGGCTTAAGGCTTGAGGGAAGGGCGAGCATGGCTGGCACATGGATGAGGGGGCGGCGGAGCGGATCCCATTGGAAGGGAGGGAGCGACTGGGAACTTAACATACCATACATCCTACATCCAATGCATTTAATACATACAATGACATACAAATACCCACGACTGTGTTGGGTCATCGGCGCTGCCCTTCAGAGCAAAGCTGAAGCATCTCTCAGCCATGCGGCCGCTGCAAACACAGCTCACAAAGGTCATAATCGAAGCGACCTCTGCAGCTCAAGCGAAAGAGGGAGACTGAAGTTGTCCAGCAAAAAACAGAAGCCGAACGAAAGCTAGCACTGCGGAGTGGAACTCTCAATTCGTACTCACCATTGCCTGCCGCAAACGACGAACATGCTCCAAGTCATTCATACCCGGGGCACCTTGCGAGGCTGATCCCACCGTTGCAACAGAGTGCAACATGTGCCAGGACCGGCACAAACAATTGGAGCAGAGCCCGCGACCGCTTGTTCCCGGAATCATTCGCAGGACGGACAGGACGATGAAAATGCCAACTAAGAACCTCATCTGCAGAAAGAGAGACAACTCTAGAAGGGCAGACAGTCTTTCAACCCTGGTGGTGCACTGTCCGGCACCTGCACACGCACGCTAGCCCGCTTTGCTGGTAAGGGCGACGGACTTGACAGATCCCGGCCGATATACTTGTTTGACAGGTCCGAGAAGCTGCGCGCTAAAAAAGGTGGCCGCCACGGTGTAGGGCCTCAACATGCAGGCAAAGCTCATTCACAATGGATCGGAAAGAGCCCAGTCATTTCGACCTATGCGCAAAATCTTACAGCCCAGCAGCCAATTGGGAAGCACCCACTGTCGCTGCAAGATCGTGTTGGAAGTACCCCACCTAGGACGTGGTAACGGCTGAACTGCGCCACCAGAACGTTCTCTTTCGCGGCTCGCCATCAATGCACACTGTTGCAGTCAGCCTTTCATCGCATGTCCAAGACGACCGAAAAAGGGAAGCATCTTCCAAAGCTCCCAGGACCCCCCTTTCCTTCATAAGAGAGAATCTGCCAGAGCTTTACCAAGCAAGTGCTGGAGACTTTCACTGGCGGAAGCATCTCCACAAAAAGGGAAAGCCTCCAAGGAGCCTCCAATCCAGTGCTTGTGGCGAGACACTGAGCCGTTAAAGGGCTGTACACGTAAAGAAGACGACACCGGAAAGCAGCAAGCCCACAGCAAGCCCATGTGCCCTGCAGCAGAAATTCAAGCTGCGTCGCTGCGACCATGCCAGGGCGACCAAGAGCGCCAACTGCAAGCCGGGTGCGCATGAAATCACAGGCGGCATGGATCCGACATCGAATTCGATTTGTAGATCTCTCGTCTCAGAAACAGGGGTTCAGCACGCGAGAAGACACCGCAGTAGATTTGCTTAGGCTGGCAAACCATGGGTATCGTCGCGCACCCATCCAGTTCAATTCTCAATGTCGCGGCCTTGCAGTAACACAAACCAACTTGTCTCGGTCTTTACGGATTTACAGTACAAGTGACAAGAAGACGGAGGTACCCGATCGCAAAACCGAACGCAAACCCAGATGTACTTTCTTCATCTGGATGTGGTGGTGGTGGCAAGACGGGACATTGTGGGACGGTCGGAGCATCGAGGGAGAGGATCTGCACCCCTGGATCATGCATCAAGAACATTTCGGTAACACGAGCCACGGTCAAAATTACTTGTTTGGCGAAGGGACATTGATCTTGGGGTTGTCATTTTCTCGTGTCCCCTATCGTTCTGCAGATCCAACCTCGGTTTATGCTTATCTCATGTCCGCTGTAGACTAACTCTCCTCTTCGATAATATTGACGGCCGCTCTGCCGACCGAGTAAGTGTTCGTGATTGACAGTATCAGCTTACTGCCACGGATCCGCATGCCCAGCACTCGTTGAATCTCTTTGAGGTGGCCTCAAAGCCCCTGCAATTCATGAGTTTTCGACGATAAGTCTCTGCAAGATCTCTCCTGGTCTGGCTTTATGCTTCGCGGCGCGCTTCTGGCCAAGTCTGCCGTAAGCTGGAAAGATACCATCTCAAGTGGTGGCCGTCTGTTGCCCGTTCGTTGTCATGTGCGAAGCAGAGGAAACGAATGCTGCAGAACATCGATAACTTGTGCAAAATTGAAGACCTGGTGCAAATCCTGGACCCTGGGACATGCCCGGCCTGTGAAAGAAGTACTAGGCCTTTCGTCCTCACAAAGCTTGATGCTTCTGGAGAAATATCTGAGGGGGCTAGTCAACCAGGGGCGATCTGCCTGGTGTCGGCAGCACCACTTATGCCAACATTAGTCGTGTCTAGCATCACGATGCGGTTGCAGGTATACTGCAACGACTGCCGTCGTACTGGGTGTGGTCAGCGTTGCAGCTTCTGTCTTATCAAAAGCAGTTTCGCTTGATCTCTGCCTCTTCTCTTACTCTTGTTGCTACTTCTATTATTACTTGCTACCATCACTACTGCTACCACTACTACTACCACACTGCCACTGCCACGAGAAACAGCAGCAGCACTACCACTACCGGTCGCTACCACACCGCCACCACCACGACGACAACCATTACTGCGACTACTACCACGACGACGCCTATTACCACCACCACCACTACCAGCTGCTGCTGCTGCTGCTACTACTGCTGCTGCTGATACTGCTACTGCTACTACTACTACTACTACTACGACGACGACTACTCCTGACCATTGCTGCTGCTATTGCTGTGTTGGGTGCTACCACCACTACTACTGTTACCAACACCACGACTTCTGCCACTGACGGCGGCGACTACTCCGACAAATGCTACACTCCTCCTGCTGCTGCTACTGCTCTTGACACTGCTCCTGCTGCTATTACTGCTACGACGACCACTGCTGTCTCACTACTAGTAACCTAACTCGACGACTGCTACGTACTGCTACGACAACTTCCACTTCCTCCACTCCTATCTGAAAGCGACAACGACAAGAACCACCATCAAACCTACTGACTAACGGTAGTAAGGAGGAGCTGGGGCAGAAGACAAAGCAGCAGCAAAACTCACAGTTCCACTTACTACGCTTATTGCCACCGCTTACATTCTTAACAACGGCTTCTCTGCTGTCGCATTTTGTCGCTACTCGAGTGCACAATTGGTACAGAGACTGCTATGTTCCAGTGTTTGTCACCTTTCTTCCCAGCTCTTGTCCTGATGCTCATGATTGGTCTACCATGCCGACCGTCAGCCCTACTAGTTCGGCTAGCCATCCTCAATTTTGGATGTGGCAACATGTGGCCTGTACACCGCGAAGTTTTTCGAAACTGCAAGCAATCCTCAAGCTTGTCGTCGTCATCGATCTTTTCCATGTGTGGTGCGCGGCTCGGTGTACGGCCACCCTACGTTCGTCCTGCCCTGCTCGGTATGCAAACATTGCACGTGCACCTAGCTGGGACCTAGAACACCAAGCCGCTGCTGCGGCTCATGCTCATGCCACTTGCCAGGAAACTTCGCGCCGGTTCGAGCTGGGTCAAGCAAAATCAAGCCAATCTATGACGGCAAAACTCTCACAACATGCTGTGCCAAATGCTTGTGCCGCGGCCTCGGCAAACATTGACCTGCTAAAAGCTGTAGGCCCGCACGGCTTCACATCGCGATGTATCAGGCCTCGCAACATGCTTGAAGCAGCTTCTCCGATAGCCGTCTCCGGCAGCCCGCGCTCGTCCGTTCCACTCTCTTTTCCGGCCTCGTGAATGCATGTACGCAAGTGCCTGGCAACCACGTTTGTGGCTTGACCATGCTTAGCCAGATGCGGTCAGCTAAGATGTGCAGGTGGAGTTTGCCAGGAGAAGGTAAGGACTCTGCATCGAGTACTTGGCGAAACCTCGGTTTCGCAAGCACTCAACAAGACCCACAATCTGCTTCCCTCTGCCTTCGAGGAACAGTTTCCAAATGAGTGCTTCATCTTTGTGCAGAGCCCCGCTTCCAATGGCCTGCACCCATGTAATTCTGAGCATCACTAGCTTCATGAGTTGCTCCTTTGGCAGCTGCAGCAGGCTAGCAAGGCAGGCAGCGACCATCAACAGCCCTCACTGCTCTTGCTGGACCCTTCCACCTCGCGAAGAGTAGTTCCATCGCAAAACTCCATCCTTATCTTCGGAGGAACTTCTGCAATGACGGCACATGTCCGGGCCTGAGGCTGCAGCTGAATGTACAGGAACTCGCGCTGCAAAGCGGAACCTGGCTGGCAAGGGCCAGTCGGAATCGACAATGGAGCGAAGTTGAACCCTAGCTGGCGTGACACCTCTTTTCTTGCGCACGAAGTTGACGGGATTGTTTGGTTGGTTGAGAGACTGCATGAGATTCGGCCTGAAAACCTGAGGCCTGGCCAAGCAGGTGCGCCGAGGATTCCGGCGTTTGGCGAGAGGAGCTTAGGCACTGACAGGCCGCAAGGCCCGAGGCCGCACAAACCCTCGCCTCAAACGAAGCCCTTTGCCAGATCTGCCGTCGTGAATAAGTGGCCAACGGTCACGATCTCGCGGGTCTCGATTGAACTCTACAGGACGAAGGTGCCCTCGCCAGCTTCGGTGCTTCGCAGGGCACTGCCCTCTTCAGCCGCTTGAAATCGACAGGTCCGCAGGCCTTCACCCTTGCTAGTTCCATGAAGTCAGGCTCCTTTTCCGTGCAGTTCTGTCAAAGACGAAGAGCACAAGCGCCATCGAGCAACCGACTACAGCGAGCCCCCGCAGTTTGGTCATCCAACTCGCTGGTGGCTCGTAATGCGCTTCACGCTGCCACCGTCGTCCATCTCTTTTCGAAGGAGCCCATCTGTATGGATCATGGTAGAACAAGCCATTGTGGCTACTGATGATGTGATCACCATACCCACCGCCACTGGATGATGGCAGTGTCTGGCTGCGGGACTGCAACAGAGACAGCGTCTCCCGATATCGACTGTGCAACTTTACAAAGTCCGTGGTCGCGTGCCTGCGGCACTGAAATGACACCATGTCCGGGTGCCTCTGCTTCGCGAGGAGGCGGTACCTTGCCTGCAGTTGGGGCACGTCGGCTTCGGGTGGAAGCCCGAAGTCTGAAAGGAGGGATTTGAGGCGCTGGGATCGAACAGTATCGGAGTCCATCTTGCACCTTGCTTCATTGAGAAGCGATGGGCACTTCCATGCAGTTCCGTACCAATTATGAGATGCTATAGAGTATCATCAGTTCAGTCGTTACACGTGCTGGATCTTACTCTGGACCTCAACAGCTACAGGAACACCTACCAACTCTGCGTGGTTGATCAGGCGCGAACGGTTCGTGGCAGGGACATTCTTGGCAATGAGAGAGAGACCAATGCACACCGCACAGGGCCAGGCCGGCTAGGCAGCTACAAGTAGGCAGAATCAGTCTCCGGCGATCGCATAAGAAGCTGCATGGGATTCTTTTGTTCCTATTGCTGGGAGCAAGCTCAAGCAGCAGCGTCAACGTGTTGACATCCTTCGTGCTAGGAAGCTGATTGTTCTTGGATCCTGCTCTCGACGGCAATGCAAGTCCGTGGGGAAGTAAGCGGCGTCACCTCCCCAGAAGTGCGTCTCACTACAGCTCGAGTCATCCGATCGACTTGCCTTGTTTGTCGCTCCGAGAGAGCGCGACACGGGCTGCGGAATCTGCAGTTTGCAAGACCATCGTCTTCTGGTGCTCTTCCGTCAATTGCGACCTGAAGTTGCAGTCTCTGATTGATTGATTGATAAAAAGCTCTGCTGCCCTGCGAGACCCTGCGAAACGTCCAAGTGTCTGGCAGAGCCGGTTCCGGCACGCCGCGTTTCTGCATTGCTAGCCGCGAAGACGTTAAGTCAGGTCGATCCGGCACGGATTTGCCGAAGTACTTCACGACCACCTGCAGTTGCAAGACCGACTGCACTCATCGTGCCGGTACGAGTGGAAACGCATAACTCGGAGCCTTGTGCCGCCACCCACGGTTTGGCGCCATCAGCTGTGACCAGCTGCGTGTTAGCAAGTCCTTCGACAAGCTTCAGTGGCTCGTCGCTGGAGTTCCAAAGCCCTTCCAGAAATCCCGTTTAACGTTCGAGGCATGGCAGACTCAAGTCGATGCATGGGAAACGCAAGAACATCCTCCACTGGCCCTGAGTACAGCTAAACCGTGAGATCCTTGTTGAAGTCGGAGCTGTTGGCAAAGCGAACAACTTCACCAAGCAGCTCAAAACCTTGTCAGTGTCAGCCAGCTGGCCACGGCAGCTCAGCAACAGCAGCAGCTGCTGCTGCTACACGACTCATTCGGGTCTCTCGCGATGTTGGATCTGGGCATCTGGCAAGCTCCGTGGTGCTTGACCTCATTATGTGGCACGGGGCGTTCTGAGGAAATTTACCGGAAGCACCCGTGCCAAGTTCAGAAATCTGTGAGAGATTCGAGGTCCAAGAGGCAGGTCCGAAGAAGTGCTTGCGCTCCTCCTCGATGCTGCTGGGAGGCTGCAGGTACTGCTGCAGCAAGGCCTTCCTCGCACACTGGAGGCCATCCCTTTGCAAAACTCGCGAATCCAGCGATCCTTGCCAAGTCTCCTGTAGCTGTCGATCGCATCTGCGGTCAAATTTTCCAGAAAGTCTGGAAGGCGTTTCCAGAAGATGCCTTCGATCGCCGCCTCCATCTCATCAGCAGATCGGGAGGTGCCTTGCACAAGTCCTGCGACATAGAGAACCTCACTCATATGGCAAGGATGCCGCCGACAGCTTCTGCTCTTTCGTGTCGTGCGAGCGCACCGGCCAGCCCAGCATTGCAGTCGAGGTGCATTGGACATGCTGCCAACTGCGCCTTGCACCACATATCCCAGCTGCTCTTCGGTTCGGAGATGGGAGTACATCAGGTTGCCGAGGATCAGGCCCTTCGAAGACACGACAAACAACGGAGCACACAGGGATTACACTGAAGGCTCTTCTTGCTCCCAAGCTTCGATGGCGCCGAAGGCAGCCCGGTTCTCCACAGTGGCAACACCCACCAGAATCTTCACCAGTGCCACATCATTTGGGTCCCCTTGCCGTGGATTCCGGGCACGCACCTTGGAAGTCGCGCTCTTCAGTGGACATACTTGCTTCGGTCGTGCGCAGCATCAAGGAAGCCAACGCTGCATGTTTCGCCTCCGGCACGTGCAGAAGTATTTATATCTGAAACTTCTTACACAACGCCTTCGAACCGTTATCCTCGCAACGCGCAACACTGCAGTCAGAAGTAGCAAGCAGGCAGGCAGCTGCACAAAAGTTCGTCCATGCAAGATGCCATTGGATAAACCCGAGGCCAGAACTTCGACAGGCTGCGCGGGACGGGCGATAGGTCGGACCCCCGGAAGGTTTCTCTGCTCGGCTGGCGCTGCAGGAGAAGCCCAATCGGGCACTTGAATAGACTGGATGATCTGGCCTGCGAGGAAACAGAAGTAACTCGAACTTGGGCCGAAGTCTCCCAATGTGTGTCTCTACAGCGGGCCTACAGCTCCGCGGGCAGTGTCGTCATCGATGTTGCCCATGACCAGTGCATCTAAGGCCAGCGGCTTGGACAGGATCAGCAGGCCCAGGGACCTGTCGTATTCCCCTGTTTTCTACAAGCTCTAAACCCCTGAAGCCCTTAACCTAAGCTCTGAAGCCTAAGTCTCCACCCACTTCTTGATTCGATGATATTCGACGCCAACGTAACGAGGCCTCATGACCGAGGCTGGATCTGCCCGGGCCAAGCCCGCCGCCGACTCCTGCAACTCTACGATGCCCAGAACCAGGACCCTATCTTTGTGCAGGAGATGGGAACTTCAGGATTGGAAAGCCAGGAGCAGCGGTCCTCACGTGAAAGATCGCTTCCCTCCAGTAGAACTTTTCCAGCTTGAACCGCATATTTCGCAGGCAGGTCGGGGTACGTGGAGTACGTGTCCAAGAGCTCCTGCTTGGTCCAGTTAAAGTCCGGTCCCAGGGCCTGCACGGCATTGGCTTCAAGATCAGTGTGGCCAGGGTGGGTTCGGGATCTTGGCATGTACACTTCGATCCGACCAGACAAAGTTGCATCGTGTCGGGTGTCATTTCTTACTCTCGGGCGTTCCACGAGAGGTGTCGACACGAGCTCTGGGTCGATACATGGGTGGTTGGCCCCTTTTGGGGTACCCCTAAAAATTAGGTGCCGTACTACACTAGGACCCAAAAAGGGGCCCTAATTTTGACAACCACCCATATAGTGCTATCGAGACATTTCAGCAAGACACAGATCTGACCCCAGCTTTGAGTCCCTTGCCAAGGCCTGTGTCGCATTGAGGTGGAAGCGGTTGAAAAGCATCCCAAACCTGGGCCGAGCTTGAAGCGAGCACTGCCAGGAGCCATCGGGCCAAATGCTTCGACAAAACTGACTACTATCCATGTCGCTCTCATTCGTAATAATGGACGAAGTAAACCATTGTAGCTGTTGTCCTGAACCTTTGTTGTTGATGTGCATTGCTGCTTCACCTGTTGCTGTTGCTGTTGGGGACGTTGTTGTTGGTTGATGTTGGTTGTTGTTGGTTGACGTTGGTTGTTGCTGGTTGTTGTATGTTGTTGTTGGTTGTTGTCGGTTGTTGTTGGTTTGCTGTTCTTGTTGTTGTTCTTGTTATTGTGTTTGTCATTTGTGTTAAGCCTCTCGGCTCAGGAAAGGTCAGGCTAGTACAGTTGCCCTTTTCCTTTCTTGCCATGGCATTTGTCAGCGCCTGAGCAGTCCCGGTCCCAAGTCCGGGAGGGAGTATTAGATTTACAGCTCTCTAACATCTCCCAGAGGTGAGGGTTGTCGGTATTGCGAAGCCGACAGGAGCCGTACTCAACATGAGTGCTGCGAAACAGCCTAGTGGTTCGACCAAGCATCAGCCCGTTCCTAAAGGGAAGGGTAAACGCTCTTATCAAAGGGCAGCACGTAAAGCTCTGCTTGAAGGTAGTGCGGTCTACAAGGGAAGGACGATGTCGTCAACAGAGCTTGGAGTTGCTCCGGCACATGTAAAGCCCACCAATCCCGGCAGAAGGACTCGGCCTTCAAAATTTACAGAAGATAAGAATCTCAGCTATCTATCCTGGAACGCAGGATCTCTCACAACAGCAGTTTGGGAAGAGTTACTCTCCGTACTGCAAAGTGCCGCATTTCAGGATGTGAAGCTGGTAGCAATTCAGGAAACACACTGGAGGGGCTCATGGCAATTCAGCAAGTCAGGTTGGCACGTGATCAGCTCTGGTTCCACAGGGGAGAAGGGAGCCGGGGTCCTCATAATGGTGCACTCCACGCTGTGCAAGTCACAGGATCTTCGCTACAACGAGGTTGTTCCAGGAAGAGTTCTCCAGGTCCGGGTGCCGAGCAACGGCATCTCACTGGACGTCTTCAGCTGCTATCAATACGTTTGGCGCTCTAAGGAGACAGTCGCTCAGAATAAGGAAACCCGGAAGCAGACCCTTCACGTCCTAAGTAAGTCCATCCGAGCTGTTCCCAATCGCAACACTCTCCTTGTGCTAGGAGATTTTAACTCCTCGCTCAAGACCGACAACAAACACGTAGGGCCATGCACGATCCAGGCTTGCAGACTCGGGCATCGCGGATCTAAGGATCTCCAGACCCTACTGTCGGAGCACCAGCTAGTCGCAACCAACACTTGGGGAGTGCATAGACCAGCCACCCACGAACAAGGCAACTCTGTTTCACAGATTGACTTCTCGTTTGTCAGGATTGCACAGTCCCAAGGCCCTGCCAGGTTTTGCCGGCCACTAAGGACCTTCCCAGTGGCATCCTGGAGGGATGGTAGTAGGCATTTCCCCCTTCTTGGTAAACTGAGGCACAGCAGGAGATACTCCGCCCAAGCCTCAAAACCCTATGACCAGCAGGCAATGGAGGACTGCTACAGACACCGTTCCCCGAAAATACAGGCATTTGCCAGGGAGGTAGACTCCCTCCTTCAGGATCATCCCCAAACCTGGCAGAGTCTCCATCAAGCAATGAACTCAGCCCTCGCGACTCACTTTCCCAAGAGAAAGGGAGCAGCACAAAGATCAGATCTCAGCATTTGGGCAGAGCGCACAGTGTTGCGCTCACTCCCAATGTCAGTCAAGGTCTTAGCAGAGTTCTTGCCGGAGTTGCAGGTCCGAATGGTATTTCGCTGCTGGCTGTCGCTGTCTCAGCAAAGTGCACAGGCGAGGGTAGCAAAGCGTCAGAAGCAGGAAAGGCGACGACAGGAAATAGATGAACAACTCGAGCAGGCAGAGCTTAAATCCAAGCAAGACGGGAGTCATTCCCTCTACAAGGTGATCAAGCGCTTCCGGTCGGGGAGGCCTCAGGAAAGAGTCCAGCTACGTGACTCAGAGGGTCGCTTCCTAACAGCCAAGGAAGAACGTAGACAATTAGAGGAATACTCCATTGAACTGTTTGGAGCAGGGGACGACTTCCCGCTCACAGGGATACAAGGCAGCCTGCACATCACCGAGCAAGAAGTTCAAGAACAGCTAGGCACTATAAAGCTTGGCAAAGCAGTTCCTAAAGAAAGTCCTCCCATAGTAGCTTGGCGCTCCCTAGGCCCCAACGCTATTCGGCTCATCTCGGACACTCTCAATAGGGAAGTCACTGCAGGAAGGCTTTCGGACAGCGTCACCTCGTCACAGATCTCTTGGCTCCCAAAGCCCCCCAAGAAGCCAGATAAGCCAACATCACTCCGTCCGATCGGGGTGATAGCACCTGAGGGCAAGGTCCTGGCAGGACTTGTGAGGCAGAGACTCAAGTCCACCCTCCATCAAGCAATGCAAGGAGTCTCTCAGTTTGGCTTCGTACCAGGTAGGGGCACAGAGGAGGCGATCTGCAAGGCCCTCACACATGTGGATCAGGCCAGGTTCAGGCAGGCCCTTACAACTAGAGCGGCTGGTAAGGGACAACAGGGGCTCAAGCTCAGGGGCAGTCTCACGATGAGCGTTGACATGAGCAAAGCTTTTGACACTGTGGACAGGCTACGATTAAGAGAAGCCCTGGAAGCTGAACAAGCAGACCCTCTTCTTATAGAGGTGGTGGGCCATCTCCACATCAAAGCCTTGTACAAGATGACAGCCAGCGATCAGAGCTTTGAGATAGCCACACGCAGGGGAATCAAGCAGGGATGCAAGCTTGCACCTTCCCTATTCGCCTTTGCATCCGGGCTTCTCTTTAGGAAGCTCTCTGGAAAAATCAGCCCCCCCGAACTAGTTAAACTTCTCACCATGTATGCGGATGATAGCTTGATTCAGTCGCATTTCGAGTCTGAGTCTGGCCTCATTACAGCACTAGGGTACTGCGACCTTCTTCTGGATCAATTGGTTGAACTTGGGTTCAAGGTCAATCCGTCCAAGTCAGCAATACTGCTGCAGCTACAAGGAGGTTCAGCCTCGACAATTAGGAAAAAGCTATTTCGCCAGGTAGATGGAGAGAAGTTTGTGGAACTCCCTTCGGGCAAGTTGATATCGCTGCGGTACCAGGTCCCATACCTGGGGGTCATTCTTTCTTATCATGACTACGAAATGAAGACCCTTAAACATCGGCTGTCATCCAGTAAGCTAGCAATGTCAGAAGTCGCCCATGCAGTTAGGAACCATCGAGTCCTATCAGACAGACGTCGTCTGTCAATTTGGACAATAACTGCGTGGGCCTCTGCTCTGTATGCCCTTCACGTGGTAGGACTGACACAGCAGGGATTGCAGAAGCTCCATTCACACATGATGTACCAACTTCGGTTTGTCCTGCGGAGCTACTCCCAGGAAACGAAGGAATCCAACCAGGAGTTACTCCGGAGAGTACGGATTCCTCACGTGAAGGAGCAGCTGCAAAAGAGGCTGACACAGTTCATTAAGAGACAGCAACACTCAGATCCTCAGCTCCTCCCACACTACAAGCTGCGCGCTGAGGCAATCAGCCAGGCTCTGGAAGGCCTTGCCATTGACTTCTCCTCGCAATCAGTAGAGGATAAGATCCTGACCTGCGGCGAGTGTGGAGCATGTCTCTCTGGTACCGGGGCACTCCGTCGCCACCTGCAGAAGGCCCACCCAGACTCGCAGCAAAGCTTGAAAGGACCCAAATTTGACCCTATTTTGCATTCAATGCCAGGGTCAGCAACTTGCATCGCCTGTAGAGCAACATTCCGAACAGTGTTCTCTCTGCGCAAACACGTCGAAGCATCTACATGCCCTCGGGTAGAGCTCTTGCTTCGACAGCAGGAAGAGCTCCCTCTAGAAGCCCAGAACCGGATTTCACTTACAGAAAGTCTACAGTCTGATGCTCAGGAAAATCCAGAAGGAGCAGCTCGAAATCCGGTGTTCCATGATTACCTGATGGAGCACTGTGCACTCTGCGGTCAGGTCCTTGTTGGTCAGAAAGGAGCCAAACAGCACCTAAACAAGCAGCATCCTGAAGTGATGGCCAAGCTTGAGAAAACTCTCCAACCAAGACTTGCTCAGTTCAAGGTCTTCTTTCACAAAGGAGATAGCTGTCGTTATTGCAAACTCCGTGTGGATGCCCCGGGTAGACATGCTCAGCAGTGCGTTCCACTACTGCAGGTGCACGTACTGCAGGAGGTAGCGCGTCAGCAGCTCAGTAAGCAGCCCCGAGAATATACTCGAGCAAGGCCCACGACTTCGGCGAAGACAGCCACAAAGAAGCCCACAGATTCAATGCCAGGTATTCCCCTTCCCGAATTTAAACTGGAAGGCTTTCTCCTGCTAGCCAACACTCGCAACCACTGCTATGCCAACTCAGGTCTACAGTGTCTGCACTGGCTATCTGATCCCACAGAGGCGCCTTTTCACGAGGCATCTCGGATCAGTCTACTCGCGAGAATAACCCCTGAACACAGAGTCTTCTCGGAGCTCACCACGGGCTGGCTCTTTGACGGAGGACAGCATGATTCTGCAGAGTTCCTGCAGCAAGTGTTTCGGAATCTCTCTGCATCAAAATTTGGACAGTGGGAAACTCGAGCATCAGTTCCAGAGGGTGTGATAGTCGATGAAGAAGGGGGTTCTCCCATTCATCTCGCCACGGCGATCAAGCCCAACCTGCAGGACATGCTAGTGGCATGGTCGTCTCAGGAGCGCTCATGTGCTCTCATAGAAGCTGCACAACAGGTGTGCTTAGCCTTACCGAGATTTGCAGGTGAAGCAAAGGATCACAACTGCATTGCCATTCCACAGCAAGTTCAGATTCCTGTCTTCCTAGATCACACTTCCCGAATTTCCTTCTGTACCTACACAACTGAGGCAGTAATCATTCACCTAGGCATGGAGGCCACTAGTGGTCATTATCGAGCAGCAGTACACAAACTAGATTCTTGGTATATTGGCGATGACTCTCACCCTCCTAGCCCCTGCACCCTTGAAGATCCCCTGCTGCAGCAAAATTGTTACGTCATTTTCTTAACTCGCAGCGCCATCTCTCACGAGCTCCATGCCGTAGACATTCACCCGAACAATGTCTCTGCAAGAGCTCTTCCAGCGAGCCTCGATGGATGAGAGCTTCTCCTCTAAAAGGGGAGAGGCCGCCCCCTCAGGAGGAGATTCTCCCCTGAAACGCCAACGCGGTGGAGTTACTCCCCAGCAGGGCGGCAAAGGACAAAAAAGAGGGGGCAGAAGCAGGGGACGAGGAAGCGGAGGTCGAGGGAGAGGAGCAGCCAGATTGCAAAACGGGAACGGTGGAAACAATCACCAGGCACAAGGCAATGTATCGCAAGAGCTGATCAACGCAATAGCGCGGCTGGCGCTCCGACATGATGAGCAAATCACAGCGATCGCCTCGGATGTGACATTCGTCTCTTATGTCCGAACCGAAGATCACTCGATCCTACCTCATCTTTACGAGGAATCTCAGCGAGTCAAGAACAGTCCCATCGGGATTCCTCCCAGGGCAGCTTTGACCCTGAAGTTTCTCCGTGAACTCAAGGAGAGATTGGTGACTACCAGCCGTGATAAGAGCATACAGGAGCGCCTGCAGAACGATGAGCTGATGACGCAGGACGGCGAATGGCCGTTCCTGGAGTGGAGCCCCACCGATCAGAAGATGATCGAGACGGTGGAAGACCCTCTCACCACGGCTCAAGTCGTTTCAGGCCTGGGGGACGCAATCACTAGAATTTCCTCAGATCCGGAACACATCAAGCTCTTCAAAACTTCGAGGCCATTGACCGAAGGCATGACGGGAGGTCCGGTCCGAATCCAGATCCAACTGTCAACCAGGGCGGCCACATCTGAACTGCAGGAAACCTTGCAGTCCTTAATTGGCAACACTGCATTTTCGCTCATAAACGCGGATTTTCAGCGACTGGGAACTCAGCCATCGCCGCTGGTTCGTCAGATTCGCGATTTGCTCTCCTGATCTTCTCCAGAGGATAAGATCTCTTCAGCTCTGCCCCACGAGTGGGCGGGACTGGAACCAAGAGCTCAGTAGAAGCAAATCTTACGAAGAGGAGTTGCTCCCACCTAGCTCCTTGCCCTAGCATGCTCATGCTCGTGAGGAGCTTGAAGCGTCTTCGACGAATGGCGAGGAGGCCCTCCCGCGGAGCACTGCACTCATGTTGGCACCGCTTGAATTGCTGCACATGTTCCTCCATGACGAAGCTTTCAGGCTCAAAAGCTAATCAATTAGACTGTGGTTCAACTCCTCGACCATGTATGATCAGACGCCAACTCGACTGGCCATGATGCTGCTCCCGACGATAGCAGCGGTGCACTTTCTGCACCAGAAGTCCCAAGGTGTGGAGATACTCCCCTGGGCCGTGCTCACAGAGCTGCTAGAGAGAGTGAAGGGGCTTGGGCTCATCACTAAGGATGAGATCCTGAACCTTGCCGTGGAGATACTCCCGGAAGGTGGGATTCGACAGGTGCTCACACACCTCCACTCCATCTCGGGCATCGATGAATGGGGACAAATCCGGCACAGAAGACGAAGAGCCCTGGTCGAACAGGGGATGCAGTACCTCTCTTTGGTTCGCATCCACGCTGGAGACCTGATTTCCCCAGCAAGCCTCGGTTACCACCGGTACGACTTGGAGATAATGGAACGAGAATCCCATATCACGGGATACATCGCCAAATATCTCCCTGCTGAGTACCAAGAGGCCTATCAAGCTGATGTGCAGACGTTGAGGTCTCAGTTTTTTGCTGAAGACGGCAGACTTAACCTGGCCTCGGCGACGTGGGAGGTATCTTACAATCACCTCATGGCCGCCACTTCCTGAGCCAAGTGAGAAGAGGAGATGCTCCCTAAGCAAGAGCTCCTGTAACAAATAGAGGAGTTTCTCCCTCGTTAGGCGTAGAGCTGGCGGAGTTACTCCCCAGGGGTTTTTGAACTAGTAAAGAGTCACAGGTGGAGCTTCTCCCCTAGTTGGTGGAGCTTCTCCCCCAACGAGGGGTGTACAGCTGGTGGAGTCTCTCCCTAGGGGTTTTTAAAAGCTTTGAGTCGCTGCCTGCAATAATTCTGCCTGCACTGAGCCACACTGAGCCAACAGCAATCCACCATCCGTGATGCAGGTCTCCTCGTGGTGGCCTGGAGCTCAGTGGCCTAGGCCCAGCTGCCTGCTTAGCAGCCAGCTTGAGCCTACAACCGCAGCTTTCTCTCAAGACTCAGCATCATGTCCAGACCTGAGTCAACACAGGATCCCTCGTTTCAAGCGGAGTACGAGGAATTCTGCCAGCGACGGATACGTGAACAACTTCCGCATGTCACGTATCGCAATTTCCTGCGCCAGTGGAGGCGCTCCGCTCGTGCTCACGGCGAAAGCTATCCTGCATATAAAGGAGTCTCTAAAGGTACTGGTGGACAGGAAGAGCTGGGAAGCGGAAAGGGTGGAGTCTCCCCCTCCTCCTCCTTCCAAGAAAAGAAGTACAGGGCAAAGCGAGGGTGGAGATACTCCCCCAGCAGCAAAGGCCAAGAGTGGAGATCCTCCCTCGGGGGACCCAATCACGGAAGCTGCGATCAAAGTTCTTCAGTCAGCTGGTTATACGCCCTTTCCCAGTCTGATTTCAGACTGTGATGGGAACATCACTGACCTGAACAATCACCGAATTATGGTGACAGTAACTCAGCAGCTGCGAGATGGCCTCAATCAGGCGGAACGACCCTCCCCGGAGATAGCCAATGCTCTCCTGGAGACCTTCCTGGCCTCTCGCCGGGGACTTGCCAATGAGCCTCTGCAGCCGAAGCTTGGATATCCCACAGCTGAGGAGAATGGGTGGTTTCGTTTTGAGTATTCTTCACCGAACATTCTTCCTGCAGGGGACAGCGAGGTTGCGTTCCACGGCACACACCTGGAATGTTTGCATGGGATACTGGCCACAGGCAGGCTACTACCTTCGACACCTGACCTCTCCGGCACGCGAAGCTTCGAGGCACGACCAGGTGTGTATCTCCACAAGATGTCAAACAGGCATCTTGCTGCCGGTTACAGTTGTCTGGTGAGGATAGGACCTCGGCACATATTCGTGCGGCCCATGTTTGAGGTGGAGGCTGCGCACTCTGGATCGCAAAAACGTGGTAAGAAAACAAACCAACTGATATACTCCTATGATGCAGTCAAAATCCGAGCGCTGCTACTGCAAATATCAACCAAGGAGACACTCACCTTAGGTGAGTACCTCCGAGAGTGGAGTGGCTTGTTGGAGATACCACTGAGACAAGCACGGGAATCCTTTTTGGCGTTGGGATACGAACTGCCTGGCGAAGCCTCGTCAAGTGGAGTCAAGGAAGGAGGAGTTGCTCCCCTTCCGGTTTGTGAGCAGGCCTCCAGCTCACAGGGTGGAGTTTCTCCCCCGACCATGGCGTCAGAGATTGACCACAGCTCAACAACGCCACGTAGCTCCACTATAGTGGCCTGGGAGGGCCAACCAGGCGATCTAGGGGACTATTGCACTGCCTCTACGAAGCCGGAGACCAGCTTCTCGTTCGAAGTCTCGAAGGCTCTAGCAGCTTCGCTCCGGCACGGACATAAACCCTACATCAGCGTCACTTCAGCTGGTTGGGCCAAATTAGAGGACGTCCTGAGATGGCCAAGAGTGCAGGCCCAGCACGCCACGGCAGGCGACCTCATGGAGGTCGTTCGGAGTAACGCAAAAGGCAGGTACGAGCTGGGCGATTGCCAAGGCCAGAAGTACATCAGGGCTCTGCAAGGACATTCTCGCTCTGATGTGGACTCCAATGAGGTGTTGGAGGAACTCACGGAGGAGATGCTCCCCAGAATGCTGTATCATGGCACATTCTGGTCCTTGTATGACTCCATACGCCAACGAGGCCTTCTGCCTCAGAACAAGATTTCCAAGGGCCGCGGCAAAGGCGGACGTGGCAGAGAGGGACGACAGCATGTTCACTTCGTCTCGGATCGGGACTATGGGAGACCTGGTGTTTCTGGATTCAGAGATAGCTCGTCGATGCTGGTAGCGGTCGATCCACGCAGAGCCATGCAGGTAGGGGTGCAATTTTTCCGTAGCAAGAACGGCGTCATTCTCACCCCTTCCGAAGTGCCCCCTTCTGTCATAGAGTACTACCAGAGCCTGAAATCAGGTACTAAGTACGGAGGCGACAACAGGCCGCTCTGATCGTGAGGACCCTCACCTAATGGTGGAGTCCCTCCCCACACTGATAATGCAGCTGCTCACGCAAAAAATCTATGTTATGAGGCTGAAGGTCACTCCAATCTCATCACCAGACAGCAAGTATACCCCGAGGTCGCATGTGAAGCTCTGTGCGCAGTCGTGGGCCCGGATCTGCAAGTGAGTTGTCAGCCAAAAGTTTTCTGGAAGCTCTACTTGAATTCTCGTACAGGCTCAACTCACCAGCTGTCTCGACTGTAGAAGCCATGCCTGAAACACCGAAGAAGAGTGGCAGCAGAGCGACCTCCCGAACCCCTCCTCCAGTGCGACGTCGGCCCCACCTATCCAGGTCGCCGCCAGCCAGTGACGCCATTCGGGAGTCCGACTCCGAAGACACAGCGGCCCCTAAAGCAGCCCCTAAAGCAGCTGGGCCTAAGGGCCCGCCGCCTCCGATGCCTGTTAACCTGTCAGGAAGTGGATCTAGCACAGATCGGACACCGGGCCCAGGTAAGGCACCTGGAGTGCCAGTGAAAGGTGGAGTCCCGGGAGGAGTTTCTCCCCTGGGACCACCGCCAAAGGCTGTGACCTCAACGATCTCCCATCCAGGGACAGGAGAGCTTCATGTCACCAGCACAAGTCCGGCAGGAGTTGCTCCGCCATCTACAAATAGCAACAACGGGCTGGAAATGGCGCCTGGCCTGCCTTTACTGAGTGTTTCATTGCCTCACCGCCTCTACTATAACATAGAGCTAGTGGTTCGTACCGAGCCTTCACAGCGAGGCTAGACACTCTCGCGAGACAGCAGTGTGCAAAATGGACGTCGCCAATCAGTCAGCGATACATTGCAAATCAGCCGGTTAACTACTTCATTAGTGCCAGAGTCTGCAGCTCGAGTCACTGAAGACACGTCCGATTCCGACTTCATTGCTTGCAGCCTTGAGGGGCGGAGCGTGTGCGAGTGCTGTGTTAAGGCACGGCTCGTCATGAAGTGACCGCGCAAGTAGCAAGCAGAGCAGCAGGTCGATCCCTCGCAAAGCGTGGACGTTAAGTTTCACCTCAGACAGTATCCTCCCGCTGCGTGTGAATGAAAAATGTCATTTGTGTTTTTGTTATTGTTCTTGATTTGGTTATTGTTGGTGGTGGTGGTGGTGGTGGTGGTGGTGGTGGTGGTGGTGGTGGTGGTGGTGGTGGTGGTGGTGGTGGTGGTGGTGGTGGTGGTGGTGGTGGTCTTGGTGTTGGTGTTGGTGTTGGTGTTGGTGTTGGTGTTGGAGTTGGTGTTGGAGTTGGTGTTGGTGTTGGTGTTGGTGTTGGTGTTGGTGTTGGTGTTGGTGGTGTTGGTGGTGGTGCTGCTGCTGCTGCTGGTGCTGGTGCCGGTGCTGGTGCTGGTGCTGCTGCTGTTGCTGCCTGTGCTGGTGTTTGTGCGGCTGCTGCTTTTGCTGTTGCTGTTCCTAATCAAAACTACTCCAGCTATTTTCATTATTGTTCCTGCTGCTGATGCTGTTGTTGGCGACATCAGCGTGTTGTTTTCAAGCTGGGCTCTACAACTGTGCCTGCCCTCCAACCCTGCAGGAGGAAGTCACTGACTGCAAGTCCCACACCATGTGCATGATAGATGCTGACAGATCGCTTCACGATACAATGCTCCGGTGCTAACTTCATGCTGCGTATGCACAGCGAACTGCCACCCGAACTAGGCCTCCAATAGGTTTGACGTCTTCCAACACCGACCCAGCATATCTCGCTTTTTGCTTCGTGAAATAAGTTGGGGCGGATGTGGCTAGCCGCCCCTACTACAAGCCTACTAGTACTAGTACTGCTGGAACTCTGCATCCGTTAGAGACGATACCTTCAAAGTTCTTTGACGTGGCTTTCCCATGAAGTGAAAATCATGATTTATGCCTTCAGCCCGATCCAACAGTCTTTCAAACTCACATAAAGACCTACTCGACTCGTCTTGGCACAGGTAATGCTACGCTGAAGAGCGATAAGACGCTGTTCATCGCTCAAACAAACCTTTATCCATGCAGCAGTGAGAGTACATTGGTGTGACATCAGAAACCCGAGTGTTCCTGCAATCGTCGATACAGAACTTATTCATGCCGCTCTCTTGGGACGTTACCCAAGCCCACGAACCTACGTTCCGGTTGAAAGATGATTTTACAGCTTGGTCTTTGTCCTAGAGGTCCTGAACGCTTTCGAGAACGATGGAAAGCATCGCCTTCAAGCGTCGGAACAGAAACCCAAGAATGAAATGTTTGACGATTGCAAACGTCAAGCAAAACCACAACAAAGTCGCAAAGCACGGGGTAAGCTCCAGTTCACTCGAAACGACACGGTCTCGGAGGATGGCAGCTGCTGCCACTGGATTTTCTCGGCTCGTTGGTTGGGCCATTACTAGAGTAGGGCTTATGGGCAGTAGCTGCTGTCTGTTTTCTGTGGCCTCCAATCTCCAAGCTCGTCCGAGCCACTTGTCGATGAGACTGGGAAGGACTGGCGCGAAGGCTTCGAAGGACAGCTGCAGGCCACCCTCGTCCAGGGACATCCTCACGGTGTCACAGTCTACGGGCCTGCAACATGCTAGGCCGTGGCTCTCTGCCAACTGCCAAAAAAAGGTAAAGAACCCCCGAGGCATAGGCTACCACAGGCCCTATGGTGGGCCCTACGGACCCCTATCCACAGGCCTACGACAGGGCCTTCGCGCCCCCTGCACAGGGCCTGTCCGCACAGGGCCTGTCGACCCCTATAACAAGGCCTGTGGACAGGGCCTGTGCAACCCCCACCCACAGGCCTATGACAGGGCCTGTCGACCCATGTCTTCGGAACGCGAAAGCCACACGTATCAAGATGTTTTCAAACGGGCGGGGCTGCGCCTCCCCAACGCCCCCGCTGTTTTTGGACTGCAAACTCCCCGCTCTTATCCCGCAACAACATGAATACAAACGTCCTTTCCATCACACATAAAGGAGACAACCCCACGAAAACGCTTCAGGGGGTTAAAAGCGAAAAAAGAAGGATAATCATACATGAAATGTCTTCTGAAAGCAAAACCCAGACGTATTAGGATGGTAAAGCACAGAAAAACGTTACTATTACTATTACTATTACTATTACTATTACTAGTACAAGTACTAGTACTATTGCTATTGCTATTGCTATGACTATTACTATTACTATTACTATTACTATTACTATTACTATTACTAAATGAGAAATCCACACGAAATTGCTTTAGGGGAGCTAAAAGTTATAAATGAGATGTTTTGTGAAATCGAAAGCCAGACATATTAGGGGGTACAGCACGGAGAAGCAGCAAGTTTATTTTGTGGAAACGTGTGCAGATAGGAGGGGGTGCGCTCTGACACCCTCACTTTAGGGGCGTAAAAATGAAAAAAAAAAAAAAAAAGAACATCATACATGAAATGTCTTCTGAAAGCGCGAGCCACACGTATCAAGATGTTTTCAAACGGGCGGGGCTGCGCCTCCCCAACGCCCCCGCTGTTTTTGGACCGCAAACTCCCCGCTCTTATCCCGCACCACACCAATACAAACGTCCTTTCCATCACACATAAAGGAGACAACCCCACGAAAACGCTTCAGGGGGTTAAAAGCGAAAAAAGAAGGATAATCATACATGAAATGTCTTCTGAAAGCAAAACCCAGACGTATTAGGATGGTAAAGCACAGAAAAACGCAAGCTTATTTTGTGGGAAGGTTTTATGAAAATAATCATACATGGAATGTCTTTTGAAAGCGAAAGTCAAACGTATAAGAGGGGTAAAGCACAGAAAAACAAAAGTCGATATTGTGGAAACGTGTGCAAATGGGGGGGTGCCCCCCCCCCCCCAACCCCCCCCGCTGTGTTTAGACTGCAAACTCACCGCTTTTTATGCCGCGAAGGCATGCATGGGGGGCTAAAAGTTATAAATGAGATGTTTTGTGAAATCGAAAGCCAGACATATTAGGGGGTACAGCACGGAGAAGCAGCAGGTTTATTTTGTGGAAACGTGTGTTATTTTGTGGGAAGGTTTTATGAGAATAATCATACATGGAATGTCTTTTGAAAGCGAACCCTCACTTTAGGGGCGTAAAAGTGAAAAAACAAGAACATCATACGTGAAATGTCTTCTGAACACGAAAGCCACACGTATCAAGATGTTTTCAAACGGGCGGGGCTGCGCCTCCCCAACGCCCCCGCTGTTTTTGGACCGCAAACTCCCCGCTCTCATCCCGCAACAACATGAATACAAACGTCCTTTCCATCACACATAAAGGAGACAACCCCACGAAAACGCTTCAGGGGGTTAAAAGCGTAAAGCAAAACCCAGACGTATTAGGATGGTAAAGCACAGAAAAACGCAAGCTTATTTTGTGGGAAGGTTTTATGATAATAATCATACATGGAATGTCTTTTGAAAGCGAAAGTCACACGTATAAGAGGGTAAAGCACAGAAAAACAAAAGTCTATTTTGTGGAAACGTGTGCAAATGGGGGGGCTGCGCCCCCCCCAACCCCCCCCACCCCCCCCACTATGTTTAGACTGCAAACTCACCGCTTTTTATGCCGCGAAGGCATGCATGGGGGGCTAAAAGCTATAAGTGAGATGTTTTGTGAAATCGAAAGCCAGACATTAGGGGGTACAGCACGGAGAAGCAGCAAGTTTATTTTGTGGAAACGTGTGCAGATTGGAGGGGGTGCGCTCTGACACCCTCACTTTAGGGGCGTAAAAATGAAAAAAAAAAAAAAAAGAACATCATACATGAAATGTCTTCTGAAAGCGCGAGCCACACGTATCAAGATGTTTTCAAACGGGCGGGGCTGCGCCTCCCCAACGCCCCCGCTGTTTTTGGACCGCAAACTCCCCGCTCTTATCCCGCACCACACCAATACAAACGTCCTTTCCATCACACATAAAGGAGACAACCCCACGAAAACGCTTCAGGGGGTTAAAAGCGAAAAAAGAAGGATACTCATACATGAAATGTCTTCTGAAAGCAAAACCCAGACGTATTAGGATGGTAAAGCACAGAAAAACGCAAGCTTATTTTGTGGGAAGGTTTTCTGAGAATAATCATACATGGAATGTCTTTTGAAAGCGAAAGTCACACGTATAAGAGGGTAAAGCACAGAAAAACAAAAGTCTATTTTGTGGAAACGTGTGCAAATGGGGGGGCTGCGCCCCCCCCAACCCCCCCCACCCCCCCCACTATGTTTAGACTGCAAACTCACCGCTTTTTATGCCGCGAAGGCATGCATGGGGGGCTAAAAGCTATAAGTGAGATGTTTTGTGAAATCGAAAGCCAGACATTAGGGGGTACAGCACGGAGAAGCAGCAAGTTTATTTTGTGGAAACGTGTGCAGATTGGAGGGGGTGCGCTCTGACACCCTCACTTTAGGGGCGTAAAAGTGAAAAAACAAGAACATCATACATGAAATGTCTTCTGAACGCGAAAGCCACACGTATTAAGATGTTTTCAAACGGGCGGGGCTGCGCCTCCCCAACGCCCCCGCTGTTTTTGGACTGCAAACTCCCCGCTCTTATCCCGCAACAACATGAATACAAACGTCCTTTCCATCACACATAAAGGAGACAACCCCAAGAAAACGCTTCAGGGGGTTAAAAGCGAAAAAAGAAGGATAATCATACATGAAATGTCTTCTGAAAGCAAAACCCCCAAACCCCCCCCCCCCCGCTGTGTTTAGACAGCAAACTCACCGCTTTTTATGCCGCGAAGGCATGCATGGGGCTAAAAGTTATAAATGAGATGTTTTGTGAAATCGAAAGCCAGACATATTAGGGGGTACAGCACGGAGAAGCAGCAAGTTCATTTTGTGGAAACGTGTGCATATTGGAGGGGGTGCGCTCTGACACCCTCACTTTAGGGGCGAAAAAGTGAAAAACAAGAACATCATACATGAAATGTCTTCTGAACGCGAAAGCCACACGTATCAAGATGTTTTCAAACGGGCGGGGCTGCGCCTCCCCAACGCCCCCGCTGTTTTTGGACTGCAAACTCCCCGCTCTCATCCCGCAACAACATGAATACAAACGTCCTTTCCATCACACATAAAGGAGACAACCCCACGAAAACGCTTCAGGGGGTTAAAAGCGAAAAAAGTAAGATAATCATACATGAAATGTCTTCTGAAAGCAAAACCCAGACGTATTAGGATGGTAAAGCACAGAAAAACGCAAGCTTATTTTGTGGGAAGGTTTTATGAGAATAATCATACATGGAATGTCTTTTGAAAGCGAAAGTCACACGTATAAGAGGGTAAAGCACAGAAAAACAAAAGTCTATTTTGTGGAAACGTGTGCAAATGGGGGGGGCTGCGCCCCCCCAACCCCCCCCTGTGTTTAGACTGCAAACTCACCGCTTTTTATGCCGCGAAGGCATGCATACAGACGTCCTTTCCATCACACATACAGGAGAAAGCCACACGAAAACGCTTCAGGAGGTCAAAAGTGGAAAAACATATAAATACATGAAATATGTCTTCTGAAAGCGAAAGCCAGACGTATTAGGATGGTAAAGCACAGAAACACGGTCTGTGGAGGGGGCGGGGGCGGAGCCTGTGGACAGGGCCTGTGAAGGGGGTGGACAGGGTCTACACACAGGGCCTGTGACAGCCATGGATAGAGCCCGTGGACAGGCCCTGTGACAGGGGTGGACAAGGCCTACGGACAGGGCCTATGACAGGGGTGGACAGGGCCTACGGAGAGGGCGTATGACAGGGGTGGACAGGGCCTGTGACAGGGTGTGTGATAGGGGTGGACTGGCCTACGAACAGGGTCTGTGACAGGGGGTCACAGGGCCTGTGACAGGGCCTGTGGCAGGGGTGGACAGGGCCCACGAACAGGGTCGTGACAGGGGTGCACAGGGTCTACGGACAGGGCCTGTGACAGGGGTGGACACACCCTATCACAGGGCCTGTGACAGGGGTGGACAGGGCCTATGACAGGGTCTGTGATGGGGCGTGACAGGCGAAACAGCAGGGCCATGCACAGGGAAAGGGTAGGCTGTGGGCGGTGGTTCTTTATGGCCAAAAATAGGTTCAAGACCAAGTCGCGAGGCTTTTTGATCTGTGGCTTCCAAATCTGCCAGAAGCGGAGTGACCTGCCGAACGAAGAGCCTGTGGGCGCGGCGGATGCGTGCGCACGGCCATTTCTTCTTGTTTGAAAGCCGTGTCAGTTCACACTTCAGCTGATCATCAACCTTGAAAACTCTGCCTCTCGAAAACCAGCAGCCGCAGCTGGTCGGCTGCCTGACAGGCAGGCATTCGACATTCTGACTAAGATCGACAGCCAGCCACTAAACCTGAACTACTTAGCGAGGGCCAGCGCTCGAGCCCAGCGCTCGTTGACACATCTACCAGTTGACGAAATGCGAAAACTGTGACACCTGAAATCAAAACCACGCCGCAGCTGCCCTTCCAGCATTCAAACATCCGGGCTTAGAGCGTGGCAGTGCGAGTGCGGAAATGTGGCACGGGGGTCACTCTAGTGCGGTAGCATTGAAGGCTGCTCGTGTGGCTCTTCATATGCCAGGTCGCTGACGCTTCGGGTTCCTGCGCTGACCTGTAACGTCGCAATGTCAGGTCGATGGAGACCTCCACACACCGCAAACACATGTGCGCTGTCGGCGATTCGTGCATCTGCTTTCTTTCCAGCCCCTGGAAGCCTTTGGTGATGTGGTCTTCCAGCCGCTCCGATACCAAACCTGTCCCAGACTTTCTGTTTTCTCGTGTCTCGTGGAGGTGTTACCGGGAAGGTTTTATCGGAATGCGGTCCATGCCCTTCTGTGTATACAGGCTTTCCGGCATGCACCTTCTGTGATTGGACTCCCAACGTGGACGTCGAGAGGTCGTCCAGTAGAGTCGGCGAGGCACCAAAAGTCATGCTGGCGACTGCCTGGCACAAGAGCCCTCACTGTGGTGGCATCAACCAACTAGGCATTCTTGCCTCCGGTGACGAGGCGGACGTCGGAGCTTTTGCCACCATATTGGTCGTATCCAGAGCCTGTCGCAAGTGACGGACAGCACTTGCCGAGCATTACCAAAGCTTCGGCAAGCGGAGCTAGGGACCGGGGGACCCGTCCTTCGGAATGTGCTTGATGGCACCTGGGAGCTCAGGGCCCCCTGAGGGTGGGCCCTTCGAAAGCCAGGTTGACCACGTCTTGACGGCTTCAGGCATGCGCTGCCGCAACGGCAGCACAGCCTTCGGTCTTGAGCTTCGGCGTGCGAACTGATGCTTGGCGGCTTCAGCAAGCAAGCATGACTGAATGTCCGCCGAGCGTCATATTGAAGCTTCAGGTGCCGGTCCTTGAACACCTGCGAGCCTTCTGGAAAGCTGGCATTGCCTTTTGTAGACGGGATGTAAGTCAGAATGAGGTTCTGGGGCGTCAATAAGTCGACAAGATGCTGGACACGCCTTGGCTCAACAGTCTCCAAGGCACTTCGAAGACCTCTATCCACATATATTTATATACATATATAGGTATATCTAAAGATAGATAGATAGATGGACACATCATGCAGTATGTACTGTTTACTATACCAAATGTACACACACTTCTCGCTCGGTGGAGCCTACGCGGGGCACGATGGATCTAAGCTCGCTCCATCTCAAGCAAGCAGCTCCGGATCCGTACGATCTATACGGGTGTCTCCAGAGATGAGCACGCGCGGTGGTAGCCGCAGCATTCGTTCGGCATAGTCTTTGGCTGCATCTCCCGGCGCATCCGGCTGAGTCCAGTTAAACTCAAGCCTCGGAGTTAACTAGCACAGCAGCGTGCGCTCTGAACCCATCACGCACTGTGCATGTCCGCATGACTTCGGATCTCCAAGGCGCTGCGACAAGTCTGCGAGGGAGCGGTACAACTCCAAATTGACACCTTCAGTCTTACCACGCCGGTGCTGAAGGCTATCAAGTCATCAGGTTATCATATCGTTCGTGAGCCGGTCTCAACGTTTCTCGTCATTCCTTATTCTGACTGATACTATCCACTGCAAGTCAACATGTCATTTCCCTTGCCTAGCACAGACTACTCAGCTGATATGCTTGAACTGCGAGCATTGTGGATCATTGTGGTGCTTCTGTCCGCACTGATCAACCACATGCCACATGCTGCGGTGTTTAATCGGAAACATTCACCGACATTCTTGGCCGCTGCTCAGTGTTATCACGCGCTGCTTTTATGCTGACCCGTAACGATGTACCTGCTGCATTGCTGACCATGGAACACACAACCATGGTAATTGTTGGTGTGCTCCATGCAAGGACTCTGCCGCCTGCACAAGGACTTAGGACACGGACAGCAGGAGTGTGGCTGAGCTAGCCACCGGAATGCTTCATCTTCGCAACATAGTGAAAAAAGATGTCCATCACGTGGCCAAGGTTGTTCGCACCTGGGGCCAAACAAAACACTGCAGTTGTGAACTGCTTTGTCGCAGAACCCAAGAGCCCCAACACACAAAGCAACAGCTGTGCCGCTCCCATGCGGATTCTTCCTCCGGTTGTTTGCTGATTCACCACTGTTGTTGTAATAAAATAATGGTAATGCCGGTACGATGACGAAGAGCAGCAGCAGATGTATCGTGCTGGTGTAGTAGTAGCAGTCGTCGTCATAGTAGCAGCAGTTGTCGTCGTCGTCGCCGCCGTTGTTGTTCTACTGACTGAATTGCGCAAGGACTATTGGCATCACTCCGTGGCTACACCGCCTGGTTGCGGTATCGTACAACCTCAAACACTTCGACCATGAAAGCCGGGCCTTTGGTGGTCAGATACATGGCCACGAGGAACCGCGTGCCTGCGCTCGTAGAAGAGTCCGCCGACGAGAGGTCCTGGATGAGGCCCTCCGTCTTAAGATAGTTCTGGAGAGATGCCACGCCGGCATATTTAATGACCTCAACACAACACATGTAATTCCGAACAGTCTGGGTGGAGGACTACAGGTACACAAGCCAGCTTGTTCATGTACTGCCTGAGGTCGCAGCATAACTCAGGTAACTGAGCGGTTTGCTTGCATAGTCTTTTTGCAAATTCGGCAGGACGAACTGGAGCCACACGGCCGGACGGGCCCTGAGATGCTCATGTGAGAGGAGACGGTAAACTAAGAAGCTCTGTCCGACAACGAAGGAAAAGCAAAGCGGCTCTGAAGGCTCCACCATGACAAACTTTGACAGCCGCTCTGGCGGCCACGCAGGGGGCTCTGCAAAAGACTGGTTCAAACCTCGCAGCACTTGCTGCAATGCTCGGTGGAGGTTTGGTTGCAACTTGCAAGCACAACTAAGGCTGCTGTCAAGTAGACAGGGAGGCGACACTGACACTGTCAGGAAACACAAAGAAAACATGCGATTGGTGCAGCCATGTGCAGCCGCTCTGCAGGGCTCGCTGCCCTTCACGGCGCTGAAGGCACGCTGAACCTTCTCAAGCTGTTCCTGGCAGCATTCACACTTCCGGGGCTTCGATCCTAAACGTCACCAGACGGCCAGTTGATCACAGACCTCCACGGGTTCCGGTGTGATGGTCACGACGTGCAGGTGCTGCGGGCAATATGTGCGCCTGATGCAGCCCGACCAGCGGACTCTGCGTGGGCGAGTCACGTCCAGAAGCACCAAGCAGGTTTATGAAGCCAGGAGCCAGGCATGCTAGTACAAAACACAATAGCGAGTCACATCATTGTGCGAGGTTTCAGGTCTTTACAGCTGCCAAGCTGCCGAAAATAGTCTTGCAGCGCATTCACCACATCAAGTCCTTTCGCCTCATCAGGTCGAAGACGTGGAGGGCTCCAGTCAAGACAGCGGCACTGCCAAGATGCCTTCGGCTCTACGATCAAAGTTTCATAGTTGCCGGTGGCAAAGTTGTTGACGCCTTAGATGCCAGAACTCCCGGAGTACCCGGCGGTGCTACTGATCGTTGTGATTATGCCTCCTGTTCGACACTTCTGCTCCTAGTATTCTTTCTCCTCCCATGCTCTTTTTACCAAGAGACGACTTTCAGGATTTGCGAGGTAGTTCAGGACCTGGAGCACGCGCCGGGCGGGGCTCTGCAGATTCTTCTCATGCTCGCCTTGGAATCGCACGGCATGCATTGCGGAAGGCCTAGAATGGCCGAAACATGCGCACACTGACGGCTTCTTGCAGACGAGCAGCTGTTGATTGCATGTACTTCCTTTTCGACAAACTTCCGACTGAATAGCGGCTCTGCAAAAAAATCTGAGAATCGATCGACTGCCTCGTCAAACACCCGGCTTGCAAAATTAGCATAGTACACCTCGGATCACAGAGAACTCGATGTCAGATCCTAGATCCGGAAGCTTTACGTGTACTTTTTGCTGCATGCAATAAGCCACCCACAACCGACCATGAGCCCGGTGGCTGTCGCCTCCTGATCTGTGTACGCATTGGATCCGCCACCAGACTCGCCGAGAAACTTGTCGAAGCCAGTGGGATCGGGATATTTCTTCCTGAGCACAGCAGACTCAACGAGAGCCACCTCCAAAGCATGCATCCGAAGCATGAAGAAGGCTTGAGATCTCAAAGACCTTGCAGTCAAAGCCAGGGGTCGTGCCAAGGAAGAGCATGTGCTCGCAAAAGTGGGCCAAACCTGGCAGCTCCTGCAGACAGCCTCCATTTACTTCAACCTGGGCCCGAAGAAATAGAACAAACTGCCCGAACTTCGTGGCAGTCCTTCGGCTCAAACATCGAGCCGGCTCGAACTGCCACAGCAATCGCGGCTTGAGTAGCCTTTTCTTCCTGTACGTTCAGGACCTGCAACCCACAGTTCCCAATCAGACTGCCGTCCCTTTGCTAGATCTGCACGTCGGATCAGCAGATGCAGTGTTAGGCGACCCAAGCCGATCATATCTCTCGGCGACAGTGCGACAGTTCGTCTCAGCAGCCTTGATGCCATTGGGCAGCTCAGCGAACCTCGAGTGAGCCGTGTCTTCGGCGTCTGCCATGAAGCACCACTCAGGTGCTTGTAATGCACTTCGAACCTCACCCCACACAAAATGATTTCAGCATATGTTCTTATCGGAAGCTGAACATTGGGGTGATAATCTGGTCCCTCGGATAGGCATTCTGGCTAGAACTACTGCATGGACTGCACTGAACCTCCAGGAAAGTCCGTGGGCTTATCAGGCAGCGTTGCGAAGGAGCAACTGATAAAGGCGTGAGTCTGCCAGCGGCTTGTCGGTCAGCTGGGTCACCTTTCACAAGCGCGCCTACCAAGCAGCCACCAACTTGTCCTCTCACATCTCGCAGCCTGCGTTGTCTGCAAGGCCCCTTCAGCCAAGAGCCATGCCCAAAGCAAAACATGGAGACCTCCGGTGCCGCAGGATTGAACTGGTCGGCAGGACGCCTCTGGGCAACAAGCCGAGGCCCGAACGCATGCAGAGTTCTTGCTGCTGCAATATGGAAGGGGGTACGGTTTCGGTTTCCGGAAAAGGCTGCTTGAGCCTCCGGCATACAGACTGTGCGCTTGCAACTTGAATTCTCTGCTCGTGACCTGTGAGAAGGCACTGGGCATATACGTGAGGCGGCCACTCCGAGACCCGAGGCCCCTTTCTTTTTCGAACCTTGCACCGGAACCGTCACACCAGATGCGCGTGTCAAGCGCTGGCGGTTTACGAAAGGAAGTGTCGAAGATCCGGCTCTGCTCTTGGAACCATCGCAGAATCACGCCCATTACCTGCACGCTTTCGAACGTAGAAACCACTATGCTGTAGCCTTCGGTGTGAATGATATCAACTCCGCGTCTTGCCGTTGGTGATTCCAGATCAGAGTCTGTACAGCTTGCGCACACGCGCCTACAGGCTTAGCCAGCATCCAAACACACGCCAGCCTAGCTCGAAAACTGTGCACCCCCTCCGTTGGGACACGAGCCACAGGATTTGCACACGAATAAGCCACAAACTTGTTAAAAGCTATTGGCAGGTATTCCTGTCTGACAGGAATGTGGATTGCAAGCAGATTGTGGAAGACCGTCTACATACATTGCTGCAGACCTCTGCCCGAGATGTCAACAAACCAGCAATTGCTGGGGAGCTTAGCTCGCATTGAGCAATTCTGAGAAGGAGCATTGCACTCGTCCCCAAATTCGCTGAACGATGTCCACGGGTTTGGACATCAAGTAAGGAAGGCAGGCTCGCATTACGTTGGTCTTGAAGCCCAGCTCATGGAGAGATCCTGCCAGTGCCCAATAGCATCTAGTGGGCCATCACTGTATGGCTGGGCTTCGTAGGACATCTTGACGACATTTTTGGCAAATGTAACCATCTTCTGTATCTGGAAGGCGCAGATGCCAACATCTGACTGAGGCAAATCACCATCACAGAACCAAGAAGATATCAACACAAAAAACTAGCCCTTAACATACGTACATACAGACAGGCATACAGACACACATACAGACAGAAAGACAGACAGACAAACAGACTGACTGACTGACTGACTGACAGACTGAGAGACAGGCAGACAAACATTTCTAGGGAAGACGACGAGAGTAAAGAGCTTCTTTGCTCCTTTTATGCCGATCTGTCACACACACACACACACGCACGTGCACACACACACCGCCTCTTGGGACACAACATAAAACAAACCAGTTACGTTGCTCTGCCCTGAGATGTAGCGAGGCTACGTCCGTTCAGGTTTGTGATGCAAAACCCATCCAATTTTGCAGACAGACAGACAGACAGACAGACAGACTACGGGTGTTTAGTTAGCTGCCCACAACAAGTAACTGAATCAAGCACATGACCGCAGCAATAATTAATCCAAGCAGCCCACCCTCCGTTCCTTTCTGAGTCAAGCTAACCGCGAACCCTTGCTCAAGCCATGCTGTGAAACTGCAGTACGATTACTAAAGGGTTTGGAACGCGACAGAGCCTCTAAACACCAAAAAACACCTGGACTAGACACTTCCTAAGCAATTTTTTTGAGGGGAACGGCGTATGCCTCTAAAAACTCGAGGGACGTGCGTCATACTTCAGTACGGTTGTATACCTGAACCACTGCTCTAGCTTTCATACATACGACTCTTGCATTCCCTACAGTTCGGTGAAACTTTCAAGCCCTAGGCCTTGCTTTGCTGACCGAAGCCGTCAGTTCGCCCCACGGCGGCCACCCCCGCCCCCTCTGGAGTTGCCACCCTTGTTTCCCTTGCCTTTGCCCTTCCTCCCACCTTTGCCTTTCCCCCCTCCTCGGCCCGTGGACGACGTTCCCATATCCAACCCTGCCCGCTTACGCTTGCGTTCCAGCTCCTCCGGCGTCTTGTCCAAGTACAGGTTAAACGAGGCCTCACCTTTCTCACGAACGGCTTTCACCGCCTTCCCGATCCACTGCCCCAACGCTCCCTGCAATCCCTGTTGCACCCGAAGTGAGGCCTCCCCGAATTCCAGCCTTAGAACAAAATGCCCCGGCGCCCGACGCCACTCTCCTGTAGTCTCATCTTTCCTGGACCTGGTCTTGTTGGGCGCTACGAAGCGGGTGGCACTCAACAGGGCGGGGGCCCACCCCCACCAAGACACAGTAGCATCGATGCATATGTCAGCATGTTCATTGTTCGAGGCGTGCCATGATTCAGGTGGCACTTCCGGGAGAGGCATGGGCAGTCGAGTCAGAACACTAAGCTCACGTAAGATCGACGCAGCGGCGTCACTGGCTAAGTTTTTAAACTCCCGGGATGCCTCTGCCTTGCTGAAAAGCTCCTCCAGACGGCTGCCGTTTTCAATCACGAGATGGGTCGATTTTTCCAATCGGTCCACCCGACGACGCAACGACGAGATCTCGTGCCCCCTTAGCTCCCCAACGCCGCCCTGGAGTGCTTTCGTCATCTTGTTCGGCTTACGGTCAGTAGCCATGGCTATGAAACGGATTCGAGCCAAGATCACTGCGTCCCGTGCACATACGACGAAAACGCGCTTGATAACACCCCCATACCAAAAACACGACCCCCTTACATGCAACCTCTGCTCGTGACCCTGGGGTACAGGCACGTGGCCCGTCCCTACCTAGCCGTGGGTCGTGCCCCGGCTGTCCCCACGTGTGACGTGCACCGTGGCGGGTCTGGCAGGGTTGATACGTTTCGACTATGCGAACCCAACAGCCCCCCCGACAAAAAACGACGCGACCGGCATCCCCCCCCCCCACGCGACCCGACCACCACCGCACCCTCCCCCCGCCCCGACCCGATCGGCACAACGATCGATTTCGAGCGCTGCGCGGATCACACACAGTTGTTCCGAGCTTCATGATTTTTCCGGGCCTGAACAGACCCCAAAACCTTTCCACACCGAATGCATGTTAGATTCGCATTGCCCGGGCCGCGACAAACGGCCTCGTGTCTCTCCAAATTTGGCACTATCATTTGTTCTCCACACAACCGACAGTTGCCGAGCGGATGAATTTTCGGTGGCCCCCGCACTCTAGGAGCCGCTGGGCACACATGTTCACGCCGCCGTTTTTCAACACGCCATGTTTGGCCACAATCGTCACATGAATACATTTGTACGGTCAGAAGGTCTGGGTCAGCTACCGCATGTTTGTCATCATAGTGATACTTGAGACTCTTTGCTTTGTCAAAACGGGCAGGACACATCGGGCAGTGATACATGCCCGTTGCTGAGTCTTTGACCATCTGGCGTTCCCGTTTGCGTTTCTCCCGTCTGTATGCGAATTCATGTATGCCCGGGCATCCGTCTGACAAACGAAACTCGTTCAGCCTACGAGTTTTGTTTCGAGAGGGAGATCCCGTGGGAAACTCCGTTACCACCGCCCTTTTCCAAGCTACCCGATCCTGTGCTAACCGAAACCAGTCCAGCTGCGATACTTGAATCTGCGCCAATAGGTATTTGAACCATGCTCCTTGCCTCATTATCGGCCGTTCGCGAATCATATGACCTTTCCAAAAACCAAACGCTGCCTGCTTGGGCAGGCGATGGGTGCCCATTCGTGCCAAGTGCCCGAGCCAAAACAGGCTTTGTCGTGCAATCGTGTGGTGAAAAGGTTCCCATTGCGCGATTTCATTAAGCATTTCCGACGACACATGGTGAGCGCGTTTCCAATGCCTACGCACATTGAGGCATCTCTGGACCGCGTAATCGACTACCTGTTGCATTCCGCGTATGCTATCGCGATTCCATGAACGTGATCGCCCAAAACAAGTCAACGTCGGCATTAGCACTGCTTTCATAATTTTGACTCGGATACTGTGTGGCATCTTACTCTGTTGAGATCTAGTACCAAAATGCCACGCCCTGGCAGTTTGTGCTATGCGGAAAAAGCCTTTCGACCTGCGATGCGCGGTGTCCGACTGTTGTCCCCCCGTTTCTTGTAGCATTCCCCCCCACGTGACGCACAACCGGTAGCTCGCCCTTATATCGCACATCAAAAGGTGCCCTTGGTGTAGTGGATACTCGTAAACCTTCCGTTTGCCTGGGTGGACTTTTTCCCGCCAATCCAACATGGTGTGTTCCAATAAGGTTTCAGCCGATCGCATTTCCTCCGCAACTCCTATTAAACAAGTGTCATCTGCGAAGCCCACGTCTCCCAGTACCGTGTCGTGACTACGTCGGAACAGGTGCCCGCGACTGTGAAACTGATGATCCACCCTGCCGTCCACCTTGACTGTCCACGGTAACCCTGGTTCCAGCTCCAGATTCTGTGCCTGCGCCTGTCTTCGTACTCGGAAATCCTCCATAACCGCTTGATGATAGACATTGAAAAGCGGGGGGCTGGAAGGGCACCCCTCCCGCAAACCTTTATCCGCCGCGTACGATGAGGAATTTCCGCCGTAAGCCTTAACTGAATACCTTGTGTGCTCGTGGAGCGCTTGGCAAATCTTGATAAACCCGTTGGGGGCCCCCTTCTTTTTCATTAACATCCACAACGTGTCCCGACTTACTCGCGGATAAGCCTTCTCGATGTCAAACAACCGAATCAAGACTACAGAATCATCGGCCTGGCATGCGCTGGCTTCCTCCACACTTCGACGAGTTACCTGCAAAAACATCATCCACGCCCCTCCCCTTCCGGAAGCCAGCCTGCGCTTCATGGAGCCAGGGATCCGACCACTTCAGAGTCCTTTGCGCAACCACCCGAGCTAACAACTTGGACCCAACACTCAACAACGTGACTCCCCGCCATGTCGTTTTATCCGCTTTGTTGCCCTTCTTTTTCCAAAGTGGTACAACGAGTCCCTCATTCCAGGCATCTGGCCACGCGTTCGCTTCCATTCCGTTTGGCGCTTGTACCGCAAATCGCCACGACCCCGTGGATTTGCTGAATGAGCATCTGGCTGCCGTATTTATAGAACTCGGCTAGGAACCCATCAACTCCAGCTGCTTTCCCGTTGTTCATCTTTTTCCCACACTCTAAAATTTCTGCGTCCGTGGGCTCGGTAGACAACCAGTGCGCCACCTCCGGATTGGATGCTACGTTTTGCCAAACGTTATCACTAGCTATTTCTCTATGTTCCTGAATTTTCCGAAAGTGTTCCTTCCATGCTTCTCTTTCGGCTTCCGGATCCATTACGGTTCCGCTGCTGGTTACCGCTCTCTGTTTGAGTCGCTCATCTCGAATGCCTAATTCCTTGTTTAACGCAAAGACTTGGCGCATGTCACCATCGCCATGCGCCGTTGACACCTCGTTTGTGATCCTGTCAACCCATTCCCACTTCCAACGACGCCAGGTTCGCTTACGCGTTTGTGCCGCTGCTCGGGCCTGTTGAACTGCCATATCGTACGCCTGCTGCCTGAGAGGTGTGCGTGGTAACACGTCGTCCCTAAAACTGCGACGATGCGCCAACGCATCTGCTACGTCTCTGTCTAACTGTGTATTTTCTCTTTCATGTCCTATGAGATGTGGTTGGTTTTGTTTCCTGGGTACCTGGCCGAAAACTTGTAAACTCGTATCGGCACATGCCGTAGATATCTCACGCCATGTGAGTTGGCGTTGGTTACCGCCCAATGCAATCAGTTGTTGGTCTAGTTTCTGGTGCCACTCAGCCTTTTTCTGTTGAGCCTCCTGGCCTGATAACACAATGGATTGCATATTGGGCATGGGGACATGTCGATCCGTTACTGTGTTTCGCGTTCGAGTCCATTGTGGCCAGAAGTGCACGCATATCTCTATGGGCAAATGATCCGTATAATCATCCCAGTAATCCGACGACCCCCCTTGGTTGCCTCGTCCCCAACGCACCCTCTGGAGCGGGTCACCCGCATTCCCCCGTCTACCCTCATGGACCGTTCTGACAGCGTCCACGAAGCGTCGTTGCGTTTGCCTATGATCAGAAAATGATCTATGGTATGTCCCGTTCTTCGCGCTGGGTGCCACCATGTGTGTCGTTTGCGCATCGGTTGATAAAAGAACGTATCCGTTACACTGAGAGCCTCTTGATCGCAAAAGTCTAAGAGGTCCGTACCGCTGCGGTTTGTACGCTCCCCACCCCAACGCCCTACAACTCGTGGTCTTGTACCGTTCTCCCTCTGCGTGTCAAAGTCCGCATTGAAATCCCCGCCAATGATCAGTATGTCTCGCGAACCTACGCCTCTTTTCGCTCGCCGAATTTGGTCCAAAAAATCATCACGATCCACTTGTCTAGCGCTGGAGATCGGGCCGTATACCGCGATTAACGCCAGTCCCGCCGTGTGATTATCGCCCGGAATGCGCACCAACAATGCGCGTCCGTTCGACGCCGTGGGTATGAGTTTGTGACAGCCCTGCTGCTCCCACATGGACGCCAGGTTTGCCGCCAGTGCCACCGCCACTTTTCCTGCCACGATGATTTTCCATTTCCCCCCGTTAGGCAAAGCCACCGTATGTACCCCATCCGTTTCGAAGCAGACGTCGGCCAACAGTATGGCGTCCCACCCTCGTTTCTCCGCGAGTCGAAGAAGACATACCGTCTTGGTCCACGGATCACATGGCACCCCCGTGCTGTCCCAACGACGAACGTTCCGATACGCCACCGACGGATTTGTCTCCGATGTCGATTGTACGAGCGTCCGCGCCGCACTCGACGAAGTATTGCTAGTCTGCGCAATCTTTTACGTCTGAGGACCGTAGCTCGACGCATCCCTTCAGGACCTATCGCCAAGCATGTTCGAGCCTAGCGACTACCGGCTATAAAGATGAGGAAGGAGTCTCAGGGGTGTAGTACGCAACAGCGCGACCGCCACGATGTGTCCCGAACTCACGTGTTTCGTCCGACTGCCCACCCAAAAACAGTCCGACACGATAGCCTCTGCTGCTTTGGGCGGAACCGTTCAGCTCACGCATCCGGGCCCCAACACCCAAAGCAGCATGCGGTTTCCCCCCGTCCAAGGCACCAAAAACTGAAAAACCAGCTGGAGACTACCGTTAGGTTGTGGGTCCCGTCGCCTCCGCATCGGACGACCAATCCGAAAGCCTACAACAATGGCGAGCACCTTACGGCATGGGTTAGCCAGGGGGGGTTGTGCACCTGCTTTGGTGCTTCCGTCGTCATGCTTCTCCGGTTGCAGGGTTCACAACATGTCATGGACAAGTGTTAAGTGCAATCCACGGCCCATCATTTTTGCTTACATCTAAGCCCCCTGTTACCAGCGATCACCACGAGGAGGTTCCCCACGTCGATCGCCATCCAATTTTGCAGACAGAGCGGCTGAAGAGATGTGTCCCATGGCTAATCAACATAGTACACAACTGCCGAATCATTTCTTTGAGCTCTCTATGTCTTGGCAACTGACACTTCTTCATTGCCGAGACCGTCTGCGTGCGAGATCATGTACATATCTACTGTCACAGGTCCGCTACATAGCTTAGTCTCCGGCTTTGGGATGCAAAAATGACGCGCCGTCCCCAGACGCTAGCTCATGGAGTTTGAAGGGCGGACTGCGGGCTGCAGCCGTGCTGCACTTTTCCTAAATCTGACCCTTACAAAACCCAAAGTTTCGGGACAGTACAGAAGCATTTCAAGGCCGTCGGACTTCAAAAGTGATGCAATGTCTGGAGTCTTGGCCGGTACAACCGTGTATCATCGTGTATCATGAACTCCTTCCACAACCGATAAGTGATGCATTCTTCTTTTCGCTCATCAAACATGCATACACGCATGCCCACCACACCATACCAAACCCAACCCTACCCCTGCCCGACCAGACTACACCAGACATCATCAAACAATATGTGTAATTCCATACATATATGATATGGAAACAAAGAAAAAAGCCGGCGACCCGCTCCAACCAACCCCATCTGGCAGAGACAAGATGTCTGTGGCCCCGCTGCTGTCCTTCCACGAGTGCGAAACTGGTCAGCAGCGACCAGAGCACGGGGCTTACTCGCACCTCGTGGTCGGTCATGATGGCCGCCATCCGGTGAAAGTACTCCGGGGTGCGAGCCGAAAAGTAGTCTGCCCGCGATTTGAAGAGCTGACTCCAAAGGGCTTCGTCGCAAGTGAATACGCAACACAGTCCGAGCACCCCCAAGCGGTGCGGGAGGGACGGGCTGGTGTCCGTGCATAGGCCTTCTGCACGGTGCAGATCCACTAAAGCCTGGCCCAGCGCATCTGCGTCATGGTTGAGCGCGCCGCGCATAGCGGAGCGAAGCTGATCGACCAAGAGTTGCGGCAGCTCCAATGCCATGCCAGCATCGATGAATGTGAGCTTCGGCTCTTTACCATGCTTCATGGTCACCAAGATGTTGCCTGGATGCAAATCTGCGTGCAGGAAGTTGTCAACCAACACCATCTTGGCGGCTTGATCAGACAGGATGGACCACACTTTGTGGCGGAGCACCGGGTCCCTCTCATGCTGCAGGAATAAGGACAAAGACTGCCCCTCCACAAGTTCCATTATCAAGACCTTTTCGTTTGCAGCGAAGACCTCGGGCACCTGGGCAACGCTGTTCTGGAGATTTTCCGCGAAGCGTCTGAGGTTGGAGGCCTCGTGCTGCAAGTCGACCTTTGCAGTTTTGGGAAGTCACTTGTCCGACAGATTCACTCGACTCATGATTCCTGCTCCTCCCCACGACCCTACAGTGATTTGCAGTCTAGGTCTCGTAACAGGGGTGGGAGGGAAGGGCCGACTCAGCTGCATTCTTCGTGAATCCTGCCTGGCTCAGCATGTAGTGCTTGAAGTCTTTCAGCGCACTCTGCAGCATCAGCCACTTTAGGCTTGGCCACAGTGTTTCCGCAACACAAGCGGCACACCTGCGCGGGCTAAAGTGCCTTGGGTAAGTACCCCCAATTTATGCATGATGCACGCACGAGACCAGGAGACATTGCCTGAGGAATTGAAAGTCCAGTTGTAGGAACTCCTCCACATTGTCCCGGCGGATTTTGATGGCCACAGGGTGCCCATGCAGAGTTCCTTCATAAACCCTGGCAATGCAGCCAGCTCCCAGAATTCCTGGGCAAGAGCTGACGTTTGTGTTCGCTTGCATGTGGTTGTATAACTCAGGACCCCTCAGCAGTGTCTTCTAGCTGCTGGCGGAGCTTCTATGAAGTTTGGCACCTGGCATCGTTGCCTCAACGATCGCGGCATCTTGCTCCGACGGTTGAGCACTCACCTGTGCCCAGCACCAAGTGCGATACGAGACAAGCGGCTGCACACATTTTATCCTGGTTCTATCAATGAGGCCCTGATCAGTTTTGGCGCTGACGTGTCGCATGGGCCAGGCCGGCGAAAGCAAACGGACCCAGTGCTTCCAACTTCATCCAGGTCGCATGCTCGTGAAGAACCCCCATTGCGTCACACAGCTCCGCAGAGAGGAGATCTCTCCGAGACGATAACCACTGTCCAAGCCTTCAGTTGTCTTGCAACAGTCTTGCAAGTCCGACACTTCCAGCTTCATGTTTTGCCTTTGTCTCCAGACGGGGTTGGACGGAATTGTCCCTCCTACTTGGCAAGGACGAGCCCGCATTGCAGGGTACTTGGTTGAACATTTGCAGGAACAAGGTTTCAAGCCCGCAGTTAACCAGTCTCAGTCCCAAGGTAACTTGATGACCTGCAGGACTAAAACCAGGCAACAAGGCAGCACTCTCCATGGAAGCATGTGTTTCACATTCCACAGAAGGATCTGATCTGAAAGTCAGTGCCGACAACTTGGTCCCAGGATGTACATCTTGGACGGATTGAGCCAGGTTGCTTGATGAAAACCGGCCCTGACGCGTCCATGCACACTGCGATCCTGACAGAATGCACGTGAAAGATCAGTCCAAGCAGCCTTAGCTGTATGCGTGCTTCATATCGTGCTTCACTGCACGTTCCAAGGATCTGATCTGGGCTGTTGGAAAACAGAGCGGGTGCCCAAATCCTGCGCAAGGCACTCTGGTTCACCCACGCAGAATGCAAAGCTTTGAACTTCGTCGCCTCGACAGCTGGGCCGCCCGGAGTGCCAGGCGCCGCCTCCGCTCATCCGCCGCCACGTAGACGCCGCCCAGGCCGAGGCCGCCGAAAGCCACGCCGACGGCGCGTCGGCCCAGGGGAAGACGCCGCATGGCTGCGCGATGCCGCGCGGCGAGAGGGAGGCTCCGCCGAGATGGGCTGGGAGACTGGAGACGGGAGTACAGGAAATCCAGCTTGGGGGTGGGGCATGTTTGAAAAGACTCGCTTTCCGCTGGTGTCAACATACTGAGCCTGTGAGAACCCGGCCCCCATCGGCCCATCCAAATGCAAAGCTACAAGCAGGGCTCCAGCGGTGATGGGCAAAACACAGCACCTGATCAATAGCCAGGCAGACCGGGAGGTGGCGAGGGGCCCCTTGCCTGGGCACATTCTGAGGTAGCACATGCTGGTGTGAATCAGCCGACTCCTCAGTGCGGAAGTCCGAGCATTTCAGGTGTTACCACTGCTCCTGCTCCTGCTCCTGCTACTGCTTTTTGCGTGCACAACCACTCACGAGCGACCTAGTGAATCCTGCTACTGCTACTGCTTCTGCTGCTGCTACTGCTACTAAGCTACTAAGCGACTACTACTGAAAATCACTACGCTTACGACGAGGACCACGACGAGAAGATGGCTGATACTATCATTACAAGAACTGGAATAATCGCAACAATGTTGCAATGCTGGGGCTGAGAGCTGGCGACCACCTTAAGACCAGAGCCTGCGTGGACATCTCGTATGGCTGAAGCAGCAAGACAATCACATGCATTCTGACCGCTGCCAATCAAAGGCATACCAATCAAAATAGGAACAGCACTTCCTTGGCAACCACCTATGTTCGCAGTCACGACAATAAGTCCCCACCTGGCCAGATTCTGGGTGGCTGGCGCGCATTGGGCCATTGTGCGAAAGCCAGTCATCTCCTCAGTCTCTACTGACTTCTTGCGTAAGGAGCCATGTCAATGTCTGTACCATGAACATCAGAGATCGCGCAAACCTTGCCGAGTCCGGGGAACGAACTCTCCGCGGCGACCTCCGGCTTCCTGCCAAAACAAACCGGTGGGTTCGGAGGCCAATACATGTAGTGCAGTGAGCATCTGAGTTCTGGGCACCGTTCTTACCTGTCGCATCCCAAATCACCGGATCCCGCCGCCCCGAACTGAAAACAGAAAGGACTGTGACCAAAGAAGCGAAGTCCAAGCAGCCGCTCGCTTCTTGGCCGCACGTTTGGGAGCCTGGGCCTCCGGATCCGAGCGTCGCCAGGCTGAGTCGCTGAGACCGGGGTGCCCGAGGAGGCCACGACTCCAGTTGCAGGGCCTCCAAAGGCACGGAACGTCGGAGACCGACCCATAACTAAGTACCAACATAGCTGCCGGAGCCGAGGGTCTGGCGAGGAGCAGGTTCAACTTGCTCCGTCTCAATCCAGGCCTGCATGATATGTCGACTGTGTCTGCCAGCACTGCGCCGAAACACCAACGCTGACTAGCTGTACTGGGGGGGTGCATAGGAGCCGTTCTCATGCGAATCTCTCGAGCATCGCATCTACGATGCGGAAGCTGATGTCAGCTTGAACGTACCGATCTCAGTCCTGGGCATCCTGGATACGACATAATCTTCCTAGTCAACTTGCAAGCGATTGCTCAATTGTCTCGGTGTGCTTCTTTGGTGCGGTGACGAAACGGGGTTCACCGCAAACGCACGAGCGCAGTGCTTCAGCTCAGCTGTCACTGTCCAAGAGCAAAGAAACGGCATAGTCAATTCCTGAAGATGGGGGGGGCCAAGTAGCCAGAGCGAAACAAACCAAAACAGTCCATGAATGTGCATGGTAAGTCTCAGCACTTTGTATCACTTTGTACTTCAACATAAACTGTCCCGCTTCAGGCTTCAAGAAAGTGCCGACAGGAGCTTTGCCTGTTTGGATCTGCTTCCGAAATCCGACAGGGAAGCGACGGATGTTTTGGAGTCCCATAGGCAAAACCCGGAGATAGCTCGACATGGTTATCCCCACCTCAACATCCTGCAGAAAATGCATCCGCATGCACCCGTCATGACATCGAGGCATACCCTTGTGCCACAACTACAACAACTTCCTTCGAGGCCCAACTGCAATGTGCATGTTAGTAGCCAGCACCCGACTTCCAGGATTTGACTTCAAGCTCTAAGGCATCGATCATCCTACGCTGTGCCAGCTCTGCCTCAGACGGCAAGCTCGAGAGCCAACCTTAGATCATCATAGCCCAGTGCTCAGCGTGTGCAAGACTTTCGAGCTTGTTCACAGGAGCCTGCAAGCCCTGATTGCTTTCTCCAGTACATAGTGCGTGCAGGCGAACACTGCCCTGCAAAGAGCAAGGCCGTGCTTAATCGCTGGCCTGCTTCTGTTGACCAGCAGAGTGCAACCGGACAGGGTCTTCATTGCAGAACCACTACGTCCCAAAGCGTCATGCTCACAGCCTACAACATGCCTACGATCACGCTGGTGTCGCACTTCGCACAGCACTGGTCTCCCATAGACCGCAGCCAAGCATCCCCAGAAGCGAAACTCAGGCCTTCGGCAGCGGGTCAAGCGGAGGCCACTTGGACGAGTGACTTGAGACACCTGGGCCGACAGCGACCAAGTCCGGCCTTTACCTTTGACCTCTGTCCCGCACATAGTCATCCAGCTTGCTAAGGCCCTTGCGCCCACGTGCCCTTGGCATCCATATTCACACATGTGCTCCAAGAACTTGGAGAAATCTATCCTGAATCCAGGAATTCACCACGTGGCCGTGGAACACGACGCGCCTTAAACTCTAACCCGTTATAGCCCATAGATGCCGCTATACTAAGCCCTTATGTGTAGTAGTCCCTGATGGTGACCTTACCCTTAGCCTCATAGCCGTTTACCCTCAACCCTGCAAGGCAAAGCAAAGCGGGAACGGGGCTCGGCGCATCCCCGAAGACTTCCCGGGCCAGGGCCGCGTCCTCGGCGCTCAGCTCAACTAGAACCCGGCAAAACACATGCACAAGAATGAGCTGTAATGGAAGACACTACAACAAGACACTACTCGATAGTTACTAGAAAAGAATCGAATAGAACGGCATAGCTGCTTTGAAATCCTCCCAGATTGCTGAAAAGACTCCACCAATGTATGAAGCTGTGTGTGCTTGTCTTGGAAATCCCCGCCCGCAATGTCGTCCGCAGTGACGAAAGCACGGCCCTTCGCATAGGCGCTTTGGAAAATCCTGCAAAAGATACTCTTGACCGCAGTTGGCTGGGACACTATGGCGTGCACTTCATGCACGATCACGAACCTGAGTCGTCTCTTCGGGGCACCTCCAAACGACCCTAAGGGAATTTAGCCCAACCAGAAACCAGCCGTCCTTTCAAGCTGCTTCCGCTCATCATCATCGATGAGTCTGGGCGGCTCCTGCCGAATTTTCTCCTGAGCGATTCCGGAACACAGTCTTGATTCGTTCCCGGCCCCGTACCGCTTAGCCTTCAAAGCTAGCAAAGATCAAGGCACCAGTTCGTGGGCGCCGATCCAAGCCAGCAGCTCTGCAACCACCCGATTTTTTGCAGTGGGGTAGGCCCATAACAACAGCAGCCCCAGAGACAGCCCCTCGCTCCGCTGGGCATTGCTTGCACAAGCCCGAAGCCATAGTCGTGCCCCACGGAAGAGTGCAGAGCAGGCGCGACGTGACTCTGGGTGAACTCCGAAGCTCGCTTCCTGCTCAACCCAACGGAAGAAGGTGGCCCAGGAGACTCGAGACAGCGGATCTTTGGAGGTTTCCTCGTCGTCGGTTTGAAGGAGCTCATCTGGTTCCAACTTACCCCACTCCACCAGTCTCTGTCGGTGCATCTCCCTGTTAGCAGCGATTCGGTCCTCCTCAACATCCTTCAGATGAAGGAAGTGACGAAAGATGCGGCAAACATCTGCCTCGTACGGCTCAAACAAGATCTTTTTCAGCGGTACTCCTTTAATCTCTTGCTTGCGCATCTCTTCAGCATTGGCACCTAGCAAGGCCACCTGCAAACCTTGAGCAATCCTGGACACAGCCTTGGGGATTCTCTCTTCTAACTTAGCTGGCATGCCATCAGAGGGACTTCGGACAATTGCCGACCCAGGTCGCGCACCGGAGAATATCTGGGGACCCACGGACTCAACCGAGTTTCGCGTAGCGGCGGAAGACAGAGGTCTTGACAAAGCCACTTTCGAGTCGCTGCGGCGCATGGGGCTCTGTGCGCGTTCTTTGTGCACCACGCCCTTGTCACCCTTATTCTTCTGTGTCGCACCCTCTCTAGTGCCTTTCGCATCCAGACGCTGCTGTTGAGCGTTGAGCCAGCAAGCCTTTCTCTCCCATTGGTGGTCCAATACTTGCAACATGCGTGCTTCAGATGCATTCCTCGCCGTTATCCTCCTTCCCAAGGCAGGTGCTGATGCGCATCTTTTCACCGCCATGGCTCATGGACATTGTACAACTGGGCTCACGCTGCTCTTGTTACCAGGACTCGTGAGTGAGGACACTGCAATGAACTCACCGGACCCCGCCGTCAATCTAGCACTCCTGCAGGTACTTCTGCAGGTCTATCTTCGGTGAAGCGGTTATGCCGCTGTTTGCAAGCCGACCGTATCCACATCCAAGCAGCAGGATTAAGGGCTGCAACGGCTGTGATTCGGCAATGTGTGCAATGCCATGAAAAACATGGGCGTGCGTAACCAAAATAAGCAATCGGAAGGTGCTTTCTTTTGATGCCCAAACCCCTCGCCAGCAGGTCGCACTCCAGCAAAACCTGCCTGGTAGTACCGGACGATGTGTAAGTGAGTAAGCCTAAGTTTGGGTGGCGAAGGGCAGACAGCCTGGATACTATGCTTTGTCGAAGAAAACATGACAGTCGGACAAACAATCCTCACGATCTCTTCTTCAGCATATCTTTGCTTTGCTCTGGGAGAAAGGGAAATCCCCTTTCCCCGCTCGTTTGAGCAGCACATATCGCTTTTCTTTTCTTTCCCCCGGCTTGAGAGCAAGCCCCCGCGGGAGCTGCCCGTTCCGTTTTCACATCTCTTGCTTGCTTGCTTGCTGAGGGGTTTGGGCCCTCTCTCTCTCTCTCTCTCTCTCTCTCTCTCTCTCTCTCTCTCTTCGCTTCGCTTCGCAGGGGCAGAGCTCCGCAGGAGCCCGCGCAAAGGCACCCCCTTCCCCCTTTTCGTAAGCTCAGGCCGGCACCGAAACAAACATCAAACCAAGTCGTAGGCTTTAGTAGCAACGCAGGTCTAAGGCTCTTTTTTGGCGATATGCCATTGCGGTGGTACGAGTTTGTGGCATGAAGTTGAAGTCAGAGGATCCCCCCAGGGCACGCAGACACCTTGGAAGACCATTCCATAAAAGTAAAGGTGCTGGCGGGCGTCCTTCCTTTTTCTCATGGCGGTGATACACTGTTACACACGCAGGCTCGCTCTCACGTACTCTATAGGGCATTAGAGTCCTGTCACCGACTCCCAACTTCCAGGGCGCCCCGTTGTTCGGGGACTTAAAGGCTTCTTCTGACCTGCAAATGCGAAGAAGCCCAGTGCAGTCACCACACAATCCGCATGAAACCTGACAAACATTCTACAGTCTAAATTCTAGTCAAATTAAGCCTTGCGGTACATCGCCTGCAAGTTTGAGCTCTCTCTCTCTCTCTCTCGCTCTACCAGGCAAGCTTGAGCTCTCTCGCTCTCTCTCTGTCTCTCTCCCTCTCTCTCTCTTGCTTGCACTCGGTCAAGGAGCTACTGCAGTAGCCCCCGCGCGCGAACGCGCCCCGGTCTTGCGGTCTTCGTGAGACTCCACTGTTTCGGCGAGGCCCCGTTTTGCACCGTGGTGCTCTCCCTCTCTCTCTCTCTCTCTCTCTGTCTCTCTTCTTCCCAGGGGCATGAGGGGGAGTCTGTCTCTCTCTCTCTCTCTCTCTCTCTTTCGCACGGGCCTTGCTCCCTCTCCTTCATCTTACGGGGCTTGTCAGGCCCCTCGGCCACAAGGGCCCGACAGTGGTGACTAGCATGGTTCTTTGTTGCGAGAAAGGAGACCTTCCATTCTCATGGCGACGAGCAAAATGGGCATTGCCGAAAACCTTTTGCAGCTGGGACTCCTTGATGCCAGGCAAGTTGCAAGACACTGCCAAAACCCTGAAACACAAAACTCTTCAGTATTGGTGCTTTTGTGTGGTTTCATTATTGTCAGCATTGTTACCTGTTTGATTAGTGTTCTATTCAGGAAAACGTATAACTACTATACTACTGTTCCCACAAGCTCGAAGCCCCTCAGCCCCTGGCCTGGGCAACAACGCGCACTCTTGGAGGAGTCGCTCACGGTCCATCGCAGAGCCTCGCAGCTCCAAGCCTTGGCAGCGCTAGACCACATCACAACAGATCTGTGATCAATGTTTACGGCTGTGAGCGAGCGAGTGAGCGAGTGGGTGGGTGCGAGAGAGACAGAGAAACAGAGAGACAGAGAGCCGGAGAGCCGGAGAGCCGGAGAGACAGAAAGGCTCATCCGTTTGTTTCGAATTGGCACATTACAAAGCAACAGAAGTTCGACCAGCTCCCACATGGAGAGGGTATTCATCTTCTCCAGATGTCATGATGAAAATTATCTATCGGAGTATCTTGCCGCTGAAATTTGTCTTGTATTCCACACTCGACATCATGCATCCTGTACAAGAGGTATGCCTCTGGAAACACGTGAGGAGCGAGCGCACGGAACGCGTTTGAACTCAATAGAAGACACTCAAGAATGCAGGAGGCACGATGGCCAGAGCAATACACATGCGCCGAAACAGGCTCCCACAAGTTGTATACTCCCACATTCACTCATGCCAAGCATGACGCACGTCTTGTGTGCTCTCTGCCATCCTTGATCCTAACTCGGCACGTGGCGTTTGACCGCATAGAGCTGACCTTGGCTGCAGATTTGCTCGGAACATCCAGTCCGGCCAAGCCTTGAGCATCTTCCGTGACCTGACGCCGGCCTACACCCCGATGCAAGCAAATCTCCTTTCTTCCTGACTTTTTCCCGAAAACTCAATCGTTTCCGGTGTTCTTGCTCGTAAACCGTATACCTGCCACAGGAATGTTTGGAGTGCAGCACCAGGCCCCGCGCGATCGACTCGATGTCGTGCCTTGGGCTCGTTGCATTTCCACAAAGTCAATCAACCGAAGCCCCAAACGGGATGGAGATGCAGAGCTTAACAGGCCTCCGGTGGCCAGGCCAGGCATCTCTGAGGGAACGAAATGATGCCCATGCGACTAGCAGGTTTCACGTGGTGTCTACCATCGCCCTAGAGCTGGCAGAATCTGCAAAAGCCAGGCATCAGAACGAGTGCGGCGGCGTCTTCGCATGGAATGTTGATTTGTATGGCGACCAGGCAATGTATCATGTTCACTTTCTGACCCCTGCACAGGGCTGTTCAAATGGCAAGTCAGTCTCTCCGTCGTTGCAGCCGGACTGCTGTGCCTTCTGCTTGAAGGCAGCAAGAGATGCACACACAAGTCGCATGGGTTACATCGCCCACGGAAGATACAGCCGAGACAGAAGCCAACGTATTCATGCCCGGGCAATCCCGGGCATATGATGGCGAATGCAGCACAAGCATGCGCATGCATGCATGCAGGAACAAGTAAGCACAGAAGCACGGATGCAACCGAGAAAAATGATGAGCCATGCGGATGCGGATCAGAGAGTGAGCGAGTCGAGAGGAGGGAGACAGAGAAGAGAGGGGACACGGAGGATGGAAAGGGACAGTTGCAGAGATCCAACAGAGATAGAGAGTCGGAGCTACAAATCTGCAGGTATATCGATGGATGAACCGCCGGATGAGGTCGAAGACACATGAACCTGAGTCTGTGCGAATGTTCACGACGGCGTTCTCTACTGCAAAGTGCACCCACAACATATGTATGCACGTATACACTGTATACATACACACATCGTCTGTGAATCTGCGAGCAAATAACACAGTCGCCACTATAGAACTCTGTTGTACCGATACCGAATGACGCAGCTAGCTCGCACACCTGCAGTAGCGCTTGCCATGTTAGACCTGGCTCAGAATGACTCAGCATTGAGCTTTCGTCACGAATCCGAAACCGCCCTTGCCAAGAAAGCGAAGCTCCTTCACGACACGTTTGCAACTGGCGACGACTATCTGACTATCACTTTCCCAGCATGCGGCACTCCTCGAAGTCGGTAGCATATCGGCCGACTGCTGCCAAGCTATTAGCCTTGTCTCGTCAGCTCTCGTTAGGCTGAACTACTGGGACGCCTACCATGGCACGTGTCGCCGTGCAGCGTCTTCTGGCATCAACTCTGTACCGCACATTCCAACAACCCGAGCTGCCCACAGCTTCCGATGCAGACCTTGGAACCGTGACTTTCCGATCGCTGTTGGCACTAGCATGCACCAAGTCACTAGACTCACTGCTGGAGCCACTTGACACTACCGGTGCGCACGTGACACCTTCCCGAGTTATGTGTTTGGAGCCGCTTGGTCATATTTTCATTGAAGGCATAGGCTCACTGGTTTGTGGATACAGAAACGGAGTGCAGCAAAGATCTGCTAAAGAGATCTTCACCGGCGGCTTGGCCGACAGAGCTCACATTTCAGAAACCAAATTAACGGGCCTACCTCTCCGGAGCAATTCTCCTAACGGCTCGGTGCCCACAGAAACGGGAACTTGCTCGCACCTGCAGGTGTTTAAGAAAAAGCTTGACAACTTCATATGCTTGCAGCCAGTTGCCGACAACAGCGTGCGAGCTTTACCAAGAAAGAAACATGAAAGAGCCCCCTCGGTCACGAGTGCACTGGTTGCCGAAGTGTTTCTTCAGCTACCATCGCACGGCGTCCTCGGCAATCAATGCATGCAGTTGAAGCAGCACCTGCACATGCAACTCAAAAACAACATCTGCTTGCTGTCCAAGGGCCAAAGACTCGCCTTTCTCCTTCCATGCTTGGCACTTTACATGCTTCACAAGAACACTTCGAAGTCAAATCACCCTCAGACTGTCAAAGAGCATCTATGATCAGAAGCTCGAGGTCATCAGACTTCCCAGAACTCAGCGGATCGGATTCCAAAAAGCTCCAAAACGTGTCCCCCGCTTCCTTGGCCAGCCTGAGCTCGCCGACGCGCCAAGTCTCCGCACATGAAGACGCACGGTTTTAGCGGGGAGATCACTTTTAGTCTGACCTTTAGTTTACCTCTTTTTTGTGTTCTTCTGACTATGACCCCAGTAAATACTAAGAGCAATTTCATAATGCTAGCACTTAGCAATGGCATTGTAATATAGCAGCTTTCAGACTCGTCTTTGCTGCCTTTGAGGCCGATGTCTGTCAGTCTATCATCGCCAGGGCACTGCAGCAGATCCGAAACAGTTGTGACCTTGAGCACGTCCTGCCGTCGAACGAAGACTGATTCGGCTATGAGGAACAGCAAGAGCAGAGGAATACGAGTAGCAAGGCATGGCTCCTGAGGATTGTCGGTGGTCATGATGAGGAAGCAGTCACAGAATCGCTGAAGTAACTGCGCCTCGAAAGCTGAGGTGAAGCCAAGCATCCCTAGCCCTATTCAAAAACTCTCCACGATCTTTCACATGCTGGGGCTGAAAAATGAAACAACTCCAGAGCGCTGACGAATGATTGATGGCAGACACTGGATGCAAAGAAGGCACTCGGTCCAAGGCCCAGAGGTAAGATTTTGACAAGCCATACTGCCTTGGATCGCCATGAGGATTGGACGTAAAGCCTGTGCACAACCAGGACCAGAAGCCCTAGAAAACCGGTGCGATGAAGTGACGACAAAACGGACCGCAAAGTCCGGTCATCGAGCTTGCTAACAAGGTTAGGCACCTTTTGCTCCTTGGCTGCAAGTCCGGCTTTTTTCAATTTCCGAATGTGGGAAGCAGATGTCATGCTGACTGGATGCAGGCTGGCTGCTCGGTCGAGTGCAAAGATGCCTTCGCCATCTCGCATTGCCCTGCGTGCAGAGGCGTTGACGTTCTTTCTTCGGTAGATTTGCGTGACACTCTTGCAAAGGCTTAAACGCTCGCAAGTCGATCTGGCCTCATAAAGTCAATGAACCTTGGCTTTAAGGAAACACTCCAACACTTTGGCCAAAGCTGCAAATAGCCCGTCTTTCGGAGAAGTCAACAACAGGTTCGTCCTGACATGGCAATAATGACCACGGCGAACCGTCACATCACCCAACAGCAGAAGTGAAGTTCCTCTCAAGAAAAGTCCACAGCGCAGCACGACGACACGCTCACTTCGAGCAGAAGGTGTGCAAACCGCGCTCTGCCCTTGATACTCATCACTGCCAGTGCTGCGCATGGAACTCATGGAAGTCCAGGCTGCCTGATGCATCCTGGCAGGCACGGCCACTGGATGCACGGGCCGAGAACACAAACACCTGGCGAACGACCGTGTGACAAAGTTAAGCCTTGAACCTTGCTCCTTATGCTGCCTGATGCGATTCTGCAGTGGCCACGGTCTCGACTACAACGATGCTCCAGCTTCACATCTCGAAGAAACTTCCCTCATCAAAGCCTGTCCTTATCCAGCAGGCGCCAGGTATCATCGAAAGCCTGCATCAGGACTCAGAGGGCACACCGCCGCAGACCTCCAGCAAGAAGGCTCTGCCGGTCCCTCCGCACCTGCCAGGTGGCCTTGTGCCTCGGTTCCAGCTCAGCTCTGATCTGGGGCGGCCAAAAAAATCGATGACGCCCAAGCAGCTGAATTATGTTGAGGCATTGCCGGACCTCGCAGAAATGGCTCAAGGTGCTGACAATCAGCCACTTGTCCGTGTCTGCCCTCCACCGCCTCGTTCATTTCCAATCGGCCGGAGTTGTCCACATCCAAGTGCTCGAAAATGGCACGGAAGTTCCCTGATCTGGACGTGTCTGCATACTCGGCTCTCGCGCTGCCGACAACCACCTTCTGGCATGGCCCACTCACAAACTTCCGGCAGCCAAGGAGCCAAGTTCGACTTCAGTGAAGCCCCGGGCCACAGCGTAACTTAGATCAGGCTGCCAATCGTAATCGCAACACAGACAATATCTGCAACGACACAGAAGCAGCTCGCTTCTGCAATGACAAGCAGCTCAACTTCGGACTCGTAGCCTGAGCTTTTGCTGTGAGTTGACACAAGTAGTTAATACCGGATGTTGCGCCTGCTTCATATGACTTCTACTTCACCACACATCTTGTCTCCATGCATCTGCACCCGCACATGCGTCTGAGATCTGTGAATCAGCCTAGCTGCGTAGGCTGGCGAAACGCTCTTCAATTCTTTGCACCAGCTCCTGTCACTACTGCTTGTTTTCCCGACTGACATGTTCCACGTCCTTGGAACCCTCTCTACGGTGCGGGGCCTTAAACTCCCCGAAGTCAATAACCTCAGTAGTCGGGAAAGCGACCGCATGGCAATCTGCAAGCACCAGCGGCACTGCTAGGACAGTTTGCTCCAAGAGACGCCATTTCCATCCACATCCGTAGACTGGATCAGCTGGCGTACCTCCTCCTGCTCTTTGCCTTCCATCAGAGTTCATCTGGACCTACTGTCGCCGTTAGAGCTGCTGAATGCACACCCAGAGGCGACTGCGTGGACAGCAGCCGGTCTCCTGCACACGCAAGAAAAGGCATGCGAGCAGGTGGAGGGACAATCAAGCAGAGTGAGCATGTCTCTTAAGGGCCTGCGCTGACAAAAGCAGCGTGCAGCACTCCGAGCCAAGGGATATTGCTCACAACGGACCCTCTGCTACAGGATCTCCATGCTACCACTAGTACCAGCCACTAGCCGAACCAATACAAAAGCCTCCAAAGCACGGTGACGTGATGATCCCTTCAGGTGCCTGGTGAGGCGTACTTTCTCCAAGCCACTTACCAAGCTGTCCGGCTGTCCACGGTAAAGGGTGCTTGTCGCCGCGTCATTCGGGACATTCCGACTTCGGTCGAAGGCCCCGGGCATCGAAAAAAACAGGATGGCGGAGGGAGCTGAGTGCGTTGGTCAAGTGGACGTTCAGTTTCATGGTGAAGCAAATCATCCGTGAGATTGAGAGACAGTAAGCCAGAAAGAGAGGGGCAAAGAGAGAGAGAGAGGGAGAGAGAGAGAGAGAGAGAGAGAGAGGGAGAGAGAGAGAGAGAGAGGGAGAGAGAGAGAGAGAGAAGAGCCATGGGGAGGGAGAAGCATGTGTGCGGAAGGGAACTTGAAAGGAAGGAGGAAGGGAACTTGACAGGAAGGATGGGACCAGAACAGACAGTGTGCGTGTGTGCGTATCTGCTACTTTTGAGAGGGTGGATAACAGACTGTTGCGCAGACTGCAGACATGTCACCAGGCCACAGGAATCCCTCTGCGTGCCCCCGATCCTCCAGCAATTGGTTGAGCTCTTTCATGTCCAAGTGGCCGTTCCCATCCTCGGCAGGCAGACGAGCGACACTAGTGCGACCTTACACTTCGCAGTGTGTGGCTAGCCGGCTGCCTTGTCAAGCCGTGCGAAATGCTCAGTCAGCTCCGTGAGACGCTGCTCGTCGTTGAAAGTCCGCACATTCCTGTGTAACAGCTGCAATGATTCTCAAGCGAACTACGAGTGCACAGTGGGACCCCCTTCCATCGAAAAGAACCGGCCTCAGGAATGTCAGAAAATCCTCGAAATTCAATTCTGTCTGAGCATACACATGGTCTTCCGAATCTACCGGAACCAGGAACTGCTTGATCTCCTCTTTCTGCCACTGCTCCCGTGGCATCATACCAAGCTCATACACGGCAAGGAAGGCCTCATTTGCAGAAACGACGCCAATTGGCCCAACATCCCCAGACAGTCGTCGAAAGACCTCGTAGATCTGGGGGATGCTCTCCCTGCACTCTTGGAAGAGATCAGACCGCACCCTCATCTCGACAAGAATCTCGATCTCGCGCTGCCGCAGTTGGCGATTTGTTCGCTCTCGGCAGCCCATTACACAATGCTCGAACGCATCAAAGTCGACCAAGGTGTCAGATTCCACCGAGAAATCGCTATCCTTCAACGCATCCAACATGTGCAGCTGGTCCATTTTCAGGCAACGCGCTATCTCCAAGCACTTTAACACCGATATCGCGCCGGTTCCCTCCCTATCGAAATTGCAGAAATATCGCATGACCTTGGCAGCAATCGGTGCGACTGGGCGCTGACGCAGCAACTATGGCAAACTTAATCGCGAAGCCCCACCATGCAGTGCCGCACGACACCGATAACGAATGTATGCTATTTGGCTTCGACACGACAGCTGCTGGATGTGTTGGTTTTCGCAGGTCCTGAACTGTTGCGCATCTGTTGGCTGGGAGGCTCCAAACCATTGTAGCAAGCTCTGAACACACCAAAACGTGTAGCCTACGTATTTGTATGTAGTTGTTCATTTATTGCCGGCATTGCCAGCTTCGGTTGTTGATGTCTGTTTGGTTCCGAGAGCCCATTACTTTACAGCTTAGAGCACTGCCCCCGGAGCCATAGCTAAATGATGCACATACTATAGTGATATGGAGTGCAAAGCCCTGGAATGCAATGCTGCTGATATCCTTCCTGCCGAGTTGGGAAGGTATCTATCGCCTATGTTCGCCTATCACATCCGAAACTTGATGAAACATGTGTCAGCCAGCAGTTCGCAAAAGCTACGGAGCAGGAAGCTGCCACATGATGTCAAGAGCGGGGCTGATTTCCAACCCCACCACCCCACTCTCACAGAAATGAGCCCGGGAGAGTCCCTATAATGTGCCGGGCTGAGAGTCACTACCCCCCCAAAGGCATTTTGTTAGGGGGTGGGCCTTTGCAAACACAGCCATCGATCCTAAAAAGCATTTGAAAAACTTTCTATCTCTCGCAAGAGCCGCTGTTGTGCTTTGCAGCTCCGTCAGGCGCTGACGAACTTTCGGCACCAAGATGGCAGCGAAGGTCATGAAGTCGAAACGCATGTCCTCTCCCGGGGAGTCCACCCCGACCTCGAAGTCCTCGCTGCCAGACTCGTCGGAGACGGTGCCCTGGGATGAAGCAAAGCTGCTTCGGCGGCTCCCCGAGGCTCTCTTCCCATCCTCAGTGGGACGGGAAGACTGTCACTTTGTCACTGCGCAAACTGCACGGTGGAAGCCTTGCGCGAAACCTGAAATCGCCGTAGACGACTACGAGACTTCCGTCAGGCGGGCAAGTGGCGCCACGCGCCTGCTTTGCATCTCCTGCCCGCAGCTGCAGTCACTGGATCCGAAAGACTACGCCTATAAAGTTGAACAGCAGGTACTGTAGCTGGCCCTCGGACAAGGGAAACCTCAGCCAGATGTTGAACGCGCTCAACTGCGCTCCTGCTTTCGGAGACTTCTGCGGCGCCGCTGCTTTTTTGACTTCAAGTTTAATCCGCGGCTGGCCCTGCATCCGGGAACGCTGCGCATTCAGCACCTGCAGGGCGTGTGGAGATGCTGACTCAACTGCACCGAGCGGTCATGCGAGTGCTGCAAGCCTGCTGCAGACTATCCGCTTGCTTCCGATGAAGAGACTGTACGCGCGTGGCTGTCATGACATTGCGACAAACCTGCATGATCTCCTTAGCTTCCACTTGCAACGCACATCTGAGCACCGCGTAAATGATGGGAAGCATGCGCTTAGAAGCATCAAAGCGTTTGGCGGCTGCAACGAACCCGTCAATGAAGGCAAGGCGGCTCTCTTCTCGATCGCGTTCGATCCGGAGAGCCCTAATTCCTCAAACGGCCATCTGGTGGTTGATACATGACCACAGAGACAGAGCAAGACCAGAACCGAAGCAAGCTCTGTGCTTGGACCCAAGTGACTCGCAGAGCTGGCACGATCTCGTCGTAATCGAGATATCCAGAAAGGTCGGCATCATAATGGAAAAACGCGCGTTCCACCGCCTCACGCTCCTTGCCGGGGAGGTGCTCATATTTCCTCGAAATGCACGTCTGACTACATGCATTGTGGACTCAAAGACGACACAGAGAGAGAGAGAGAGACACACACGCTGGACTCTACATCAATTGGTATATCACATACAGAAAAAGAGTTAAAACTCGACTGCCATCTGGCGAGAAACTTTTGAGCGTCGATCCCTGCGCGTTGGTTCTGCACCTTTTCGCGTATCCGGTGCAGTCGGCGCTGAAGAACCTCACGCATCTGCCGCCTTGTCTCGGCAGCATCAGCCTCGTTCGGGACAAATTCCATGCAATTCTCTTCACAGCTCAAGGCTCAAGGCGTGTTTTGTAATTACCACAACAATCGGAGCCCGCAGCTATGTGCTTGAAAGCAGGCTTATGTCTCCCGTGAGATTTCATCCTCGAGGCTGAGTCGAGGGGTGGCGGCTTCACGGTGCTCGCGGCCTGGCCCGCGCTGGTGCTCATCGGAGTCTCTGGAGCGTAGCCTCCGACAGGGGACGTGACGGGAACTGCCGGCACTTTCTGATTTCTGGCGGGGGCGATCCTTACCACAAACAAAGAGCTTAAAAATTTCTTCTTGCATGTCCAGGTTCCGCCCTGAACGGATTTGGGGGAAGCAGGCATCGAGCCGTCTCGTTCTGGCTCTGAGTCATCACCAAGGCCCGACAGTGCCGACGAAAAGGAAGCTGTGCTCGCCGGCTGTGCAGGTTTCGGAATCGCCTTCTTTGCCTCGCTCGCCTGGTTCCGCGCCTGGTCGCGCGCCTCGTCAGAGCTGTCGGGCTTTTCCGGGCGGGGCTTCCCCTCTGCCGGCTTCGCCTCTGCCGGCTTCGGCGGTAGCCGCCTGCGAGGCGGCTTTTCGGCTGTCTGGTTGGGCTCCTTATGAGGTCGGCTGCGAGTGGCCGGCGCCGATGCATCTCGGCTGGGCTGTCTGCCTTCCTTGCCTTCCTTGCCTTCCCTGGATTTCGCCTTTGGAGACGGTCTCGGCCGAGCCTCCTCGAATCCTCTGGAGCCTGTGCCGCAGCTCCGGCTGGTCCCCGGCAAGGAAGAAGTTGACTCGGCGCAGGCATCGCCTGCTCCCTTCAACTTGGGAAGCAGTTTCCGCGAACTATGCAGCCCCTTCCGATCCTTTGACTTGCCAAGGTTGCGCTTCTCATCCACCTGCCCAGGAAGCTTCTGTGAAAAAAAAGCTTCCTCACTCCTGGAATTGTGTGGTTTCTTCATGCGCTCCAGCAAGCACCGCCATTGAGCGGGTGCTGGCCGGCGCGAGCTGCACAGATGAGCCCGAACAGCTGCGGCGGAATTCCGAAACTGCTCCGAAAACTCGTCAGGGCTATCGTCGCATTCATCTGCGGCATCCCACGAACATGGTCGGCCGTTGCTTGAATCCGAGCTCAAGGTCAAGTCTGCTCTGTGCTGAAGCCGCTCCAAGACTCGGACTCCAATTTCCTGTCTGCTGGACCTCGGCAATGGTTGACGAAGCTTCCACCTTCTCACGATTCCAGCTTTTACACCCAAAGCCAAGCTTCTACGTAATTGCCACCGGCTGGATTCTGGGTTCTCAAGTATCAGTGGCTAGGTGCAGGCAGAAGCGGCGCAGCGGCGCGGCCGGCGACATCTTCGGGCTGATCTTTGGCTTCGCCTTCGGCACAGGCGCGGCCTCCGCTGGGTCTCAGAAAATGCAGAGGCGACCGTGGAAAATCTCATCACCAACACCTTTAGCCGACCTCAAGTCAGCTATGCACTTCTTAATCTTTCCGAACTGTCTCTCGGCGCAACTTTCGTCTGCAACTCAAGAGTTCTCTCGCGTTGCTCTCGCAATGCGGTACTCGCTCGTTGTTTCCAAGGTGTTCGGGCGTCTTCACAAAATCAAGGTGGCGGCAAGAGTTTCTGACTCTCGCTCCAAGAAACAGAGCCAAGGTCAAGCAAAGGTCAACATCCCAAGACCCCTTGAAGGAGGCAGTGGGGGCGTTTCGCGCGCGGCACCTTCTCCAAGAGCTGAGGCTCCTTGGCCGGTGGCTTCTCCTGGCGCTCCCGAGGATCAGAGAAAAGGTACATCGCACTCCCCTGCGAGATGCGCAAGGCTGAATACCCACTGAAAGCCTACACTCAGTGTCAGAGCTAGCAGCTAGCACCAACACGGCCTCTTCGACATCGACGACAAACTCAAAGGCACCTGCTGTCAGAAATGCAATCAGTTCGGGTCTGCTGGTCTCCATGAAAAAATCCGAGTCCAGCGGTCAAGCAAGCTTCTCATCCGGACTGCCATTGCAAGTTCGGAGACCGGCCTAGTGACAAATTGTCCGAGAAGGAGGGAAGGGTGCCTGAAGGCCGACGCCGATTTTGGGAGCGCAGCGTCCCAGAAACCACATGCGCCAAGACTTGGACTGACTGAATTGCTTTCGGGCAGGTCACCACAGTCAGAAGAATCATCGGAAGGTGCTCTCCGACGGCCACCTCCTGTCGGCGATGGTTTACAGAGCAGTCTCGGCAGCAACAAGAGCATGTGGCTGCGTGGTATTTCAAGCCTGGCAGATGCTGGTTGTTTCTACTAGTAGTGGTGGCGGAGGGAGTAGCGGCCATGACTTCTTCGGTGATGGTGCTGTGGCAGATACATCGTACTTGCAACGGTACCACGAACAGCCCCCGGCTCTACAACTTGTCCCTGGTGGCTCTGGTGGGGTGGTGGAGCTGCTGTTGTTGTTGTTGGTGACTGCGACGGTCACTTCTTGCTGTAAGTTAAGAGCTGCCTGTCCTTTGAAGCGTGAGGACACATCGGCGTTGGCAACCGGCTCCCGTGGCTTCTGAGTCACCTGCACACGAGAAACAGAACGTGCGACAGAGCCGAGG